>SJYC01040905.1:0-72603 GCA_006408675.1 Madoqua kirkii
GAGAAAGCGAAGGTGGGATGATTTGAGAGAGTAGCATTGAAACATGGACATTATCATATGTGAAACAGACCGCCAATCCAGGTTTGATGCATGAGACAGGGTGCTCAGGACTGGTGCACTGGGACAACCCAGAGGGATGGGATGGGGAGGGAGGTGGGAGGCGGACTCAGGATGAGGAACGCATGTACACCCATGGCTGATTCATGTCAATGTATGGTAAAACCACTATAATATTATAAAGTAAGTAGCCTCCAATTAAAATAAATAATTTTTTTTTTAAAGACAAGTTAGTCACCCTGACAGGGTATCACGCGGGAGGGGAGGGGAGTCATAAGAGAAAGGGATCATTAAAAGGGGGGCAGCTCAGTATTCTGAGAAAGTAAAATAAAATGAATTACCTAATTGGAAACTTCCCAGATAAGGAAACTCAGTCCTGGTAGACTGATCAAGAGAGTGTCATAATTTGTGGTTGATATATTGGTGGTTTCCATGCAGCAGCGGTAGTGTTTTAATAGTTGAGGACCAGACTGAAAAGAGAACACATACTTTGCTCAAAGCAGGGGCCCCCAACCTCCAGGATCTAATGCCTGATGATCTGAGGTGGAATTGATGTAATAATAATAGAAATAAAGTGCACGATAAATATAATGCACTTGAATCATCCTGAAACCATCCCCCACCCCAGGGTCCATGGGAAAATCGTCTTCCATGAAACTGGTCACTGGAGCCAAAAAGGTTGGGGACCACTGGTAAGGCATGGGTATCACTAGGTCTGGATAAGCAAAACACTGGTAACCTTGATTTTCAATGTTTTTTTTGATTCATATAAATTTCTTTCAGAAGATGAACCACTTAGATCAGGCTGTGTTCTAAGACTTGTTCTAAGACCAGGCTGTGTTCTAAGACCACCATAGCTGTGTTCTAAGCAAGAGGGCCTTATGAAGTAGTGGCTGAAGGATTCCTGCTTAGAGATCACTTGACAGAATCCTTGTCCACCTTCTAAGGTCCTAGGTAGATTGTCCAACCTCTTAGGTCTCCGTTTCCTCAGCTGCTAAATGGGAACAATGCTTTTGCTTACCTAACAGGGTCATTGTTAGAGTTAAATGTGATAAGCATGGGGAAAAAATTACATGTAGGAAGTACTCTGTAGCTGTCAGTTTTCATTAAAGAAAGTTTTACATGGGGGGAAAAATATGTCTCTTAGATTTTTACCCCCTGTAGATGTTATTCTGGGTGGAAAGATGTAGAATGATATTTCGGTGTCTTTTTAAAAAGTCTGAGGTAGTGAAAACCATAGGTTGATGAATTTTGACAAATGGATATATCCTTGTAACTCACATCCCTATTGAGATACAAAACATTTCCATTCCTTCAACTCATTCCTTTGTGCCACTTCCCAGTCCCCTCCCTCCGCCCTTAGGGCCATCACCCTTTAGATTTTTATCACTCTAGGTTAATTATGCCTGCACAGAAACTTCATGAAAATGAAACAATACATGACATGCCCTTTGGGCTTGACTTCTCTCGTCCAGCGTTATGTTTTTGCTGTCCGTGTGGCTTCATATTTTCAGACTCTTTTGATTTTTTTTTTTATCATTCCAGGACTCATTCGATAAGGACAGACATAAGGAGTCTGGTACTCGAGACGTACAACAATTAGATGCTGATTTGAATGCATCTCGTAATCAACTCAACCAGGTTCAAGACGAGTAAGAGGAATGCAAGTTATCTTCTTTCAAAAGAATTGCTTATTCTTTATATTTAAGTTTAAAAGGAAAATATTGGCTCATGTAAAATGTAGATATTTGCAAATAGGTAACATGATGTGTGTGTGTATGAGCTGGGAGTCAGTGTCTTTGAATTTGGGGATGGGATTTCTATGTTATGATCCCTGACTCTGGCTCCCTTGGCTCCCTTCCTGAGGTTCCTCCTTCTTCATAGGCCCACTATCAGTCCATATTTATAAAAAAGAAAGATTGCAACATGCAAATCTACCTTTGGGAAGGAAAATAAGAAAAGATGCAGACAGGAACAGAGTGAAAGATCAGGTAAAGAGAAAAAATAAGAGAAAGAGAGAAAAAGTAAAATGAAGCAATCTATATCTATCTGTCATTTAAGGTCTATGTATTCCTAACTAAGAAGCATTCAAAATTTTGGAATAATTTTGAGATACAAAAGTGTAATTTGAAAAAGTTAAGTAATATCAGGCAATAATGGACCTCAGATGGATGCTATGTGCCAAGCCAGGGTAGCAAGCTCAAGGAATCACTGCAATGAAAATTGCAAGCTTTGGGTTTGTCCTTGAGGGAGATAGACAAATGTGATGCAACTGCTTTCAACTTATCTTTAAAAATCCATCGATAAGGTGCTTCTCCTACCGCAGCATTGCTCGATGGCTGACCTACAGAGGGCAGCAAAGGATTCTTTTATCACTAGTTAGGGCTTAAGGTAAGGTAAGCTGAAGTCGCTCAGTCGTGTCCGACTCTGTCCATGGGATTCTCCAGGCAGGAATACTGGATTGGATTGCCATTTCCTTCTCCAGGGTCTTCCCAACCCAGGTATTGAACCTGGTTCTTCTGCACTGGAGGCAGATGCTTTAACCTCTGAGCCACCAAGAAAGCCCTTGTAGTTAGGGCTCATGGAAGAATAAAGAATCTGCCTACAATGCAAAAGACCTGGGTTCGATCCCTGGTCTGGAAGATACTCTGGAGAAGGGAATGGCAATCCACTCCAGTATTCTTGCCTGGAGAATCCCATGGACAAGAGGAGCCTGGCGGGCTACAGTTCGTGGGGTTGCAAAGAGTCGAACACTACTGAGTGACTAACACACTACACAGGGCTTATGATGAAATACCATGTTCTCTCTGCCTTGTTCTCTGCTGAGATTTCCTTCTAAGTAAAACATCTCTATTGATCGATTGATTTAGTTTTGCCCAATTAAAAAAGTTATACACATTTCCTTCTCAAGATGCATATAATAAAAGTACAAAGGTGAAAATCACCTATTAGTTTATGCCTATTAACATTTTTTGGAGAAGGCAATGGCACCCCACTCCAGTACTCTTGCCTGGAAAATCCCATGGATGGAGGAGCCTGGTAGGCTGCAGCCCATGGGGTCAAGAAGAGTCGAGCACGACTGAGCGACTTCACTTTCACTTTTCACTTTCACGCATTGGAGAAGGAAATGGCAACCCACTGCAGTATTCTTGCCTGGAGAATCCCAGGGACAGAGGAGCCTAGTGGGCTGCTGTCTATGGGGTCGCACAGAGTAGGACACGACTGAAGCGACTTAGCAGCATTAACATTTTTGCATATTTTACTCTAGATATTTTTCCTTTCACATGCACACACACACAGAGCTACCTCCCCACACACTCATTTTTCCTATTAGACCCATGGTCAGCAGTTTTATAGCTGCAGCAGTCAGAATTTACAAATGTAATGTGCACAATGGGTAAATTCCTCTGAGTTTCTATGACTTAATTCAACTAATGTCACAACTGATTTGGAGAGGGTTAAGGAGGAGCCTTAGCCCTGCCACTTCTTTTCTGGTTTATCGTAGTTCTTTTTGTGTAAATCTTCAGTTAATTCCAAGTTCGGACTTCTGTTAGGGGCTGTGCTTGCCCTTTCAAGGGGTCTCACTGTCCTCCTCCTTCTTAGATGGCTGCCTAGGGGTGGAGGGATGCTTTTGCACTCTCCTGGTGCTGGAGGGGAGGGGCTCCTCTGGGTCTTGTCCTTCCCTCTGGCCTCTTGCTGCCTTGGTTCTGCCTGGGCACTAGAGTCTTGTGCTGATGGATGCTGAGTTGCGGCTTGTTGGTTAGGTTTCCCGGGGCACTCGATGGCTTCTGCTGCTGCCTCTGGTTACGAAGCAAATCTTTGTGACCTTTCTGGTTCTTGACTTCAGGCAGCACCCATAGGCGCCAGGAATTCATACCTCCCTCTCTTGTCACCATAGCTGTGTAGTTACCCATAAGAGGTATCATGGGCCAAAAGCTATGACTACGTGGATTTTTTAAAAAGCGTTTATCTGGAAATAATGTCAAATACAGAAAATTTACAACAATAGTACTAAAAACACCCATGTACCCTTTCATAGGCCTTTTGCCCTGTTTACTTCATCATTTGTACTTATACTCTATCTGTGCGTACATTCCTCTCCCCCATTTAAAAGTTGCACACAGTAAAGTGCTTTTCTTTTCCCTAAATTTTCTACTTTTGTTTTGGTTTAACCCATTTGTGGTTCATATTCTATTTCTTAAGAAATGATGGAGGCTGTTCACCCAGGTTTAACAGTAGCCAGCTCTCTCCTCCACTACTCTGCTTCCTTGTCTCTAAATCCAGGATGCTATCTACTGTGGAATGAAGGGCCCATCCAAGGAGGTTCCCAGGTCTAACGCTGCGGAGTCATTTGGGTGTGACTCAGTTCCAAAGGAGCCAGTTCCAATAGAATGGGGACAGGTCTGTCCAGGTTTGATGAGCCCTAGACAAGGGAAGACCACTAGATTTTATGCTGGGACTCTGGTTAGAAACCTCACCTGTTCTCATTTCCTGTGTCCAATCTATTAGAGGATCCAGTGGAATCTACCTCCTAAACATCTCCTGCACGCGGTCCTTTCTATACTACTACGCTGCTCTCAGGCAAACCTCTGTAAGCTCTCACCCCAGTTGCCTTCCCACTGGCTTCCCTGGGTCTGTTCTTGCTCTACTACCATCCATTTTCCACATAGGAAATAGAAATATATTTTTATTATAGCAAGTAACTCCCACATGTCCAGCTTAAAGCCTCTTTAGTTCAGTTCAGTCGCTCAGTCATGTTCGACTCTTTGCGACCCCATGAATCGCAGCACGCCAGGCCTCCCTGTTCATCACCATCTCCCAGAGTTCACTCAGACTCACGTCCATCAAGTCGGTGATGCCATCCAGCCATCTCATCCTCTGTCGTCCCCTTTTCCTCCTGCCCCCAGTCCCTCCCAGCATCAGGGTCTTTTCCAATTGAGTCAACTCTTCGCATGAGGTGGCCAAAGTACTGGAGTTCCAGCTTTAACATCAGTCCTTCCAATGAACACCCAGGACTGATCTCCTTTAGGATGGACTGGTTGGATCTCCTTGCAGTCCAAGGGACTCTCAAGAGTCTTCTCCAACACCACAGTTCAAAAGCATCAATTCTTCGGCACTCAGGTTTCTTCACAGTCCAACTCTCACATCCATATGTGACCACAGGAAAAACCATAGCCTTGACTAGATGGACCTTAGTGGGCAAAATAATATCTCTGCTTTTGAATATGCTATCTAGGTTGGTCATAACTTTCTTTCCAAGGAGTAAGTGTCTTTTAATTTCATGGCTGCAATCACCATCTGCAGTGATTTTGGAGCCCTCAAAAATAAAGTCTGACACTGTTTCCACTGTTTCCTCATCTATTTGCCATGAAGTGATGGGACCAGATGCCATGATCTTAGTTTTCTGAATGCTGAGCTTTAAAGCCTCTTAGTCACCCCTTTTTGTACTTTGGAAAAAAATTCTAAATTCCTTCTCAGAGCTCTCCCAGCCCTGTGTGATCTGACCTTACCTCTTGCTCCACCCTCATCTCATGCCAGGCTCCCCTCATCCAGTCTTCCCTCTGCTTCCTCACCTCGAGGCCTTGCCTGTGTCCTTTCAGAAAAGCAGAAGTCCTCTGCTGGTTCTTTGAAGACTAGGTTTTTCTTGTCTTCCAGGTCTCAGCTTACATATGACTTTCTCAGAGTCTGTGACCACTCTACACTGAACAGTCTTTCCTTTGTCTCTCACTTTTCTTTCAACGATTATCTTTACCACAAGTTGAAACTTTGAAAAATTTGTTTGCATATTGATGATTCACTACGTTGGAAGCTCCAGAGGGTTACCATCCTGTATCACTGTTCTCACACTTGTATATCCATTGTGCCAGCCACATAACAAATTTTCAATCATTTGCTCAATGAATGAATAAATCTATAACGAAAAATATGTTAGCCTGTTTAAAACAATGCTTGTCACATGAATGCACCCCCTTTCTTCTTTCTGTATATCATCCAAGGGGGCCAAATTAGCCCTCTTGCCCCTTTTGTTCATATGTATATTAGCTCACACATGTGTGCCAGGTCTTTTTTAAAAATTGAAGTATAGTTGATCTACAGCGTTGTGTTAGTTTCTGCTGTATAGCAACATGATTCAGTTATACATATATATATATATATATATATATATACATTCGTTAACATACTTTTTTCTATTATGGTTAATCACAGAATATTGACTATAAATCCCTGTGCTACACAGCAGGACCTTGTTGTTTATCAGTTCTATATACAATAGTTTGCATCTGCTAACCCTAAGTTTATAATCCTTCCTCTCCCACCCTTCCTCCCTATGCCTTGTCTTGAGACAAAAAGCAAAACAAAACAAACAAAAAATGATTACTGTTCATACTCATCCCCCTTTTTTGGTCTATTTTCTTCTTTTAATATTCCACAATTTTCTCTTGGTAAAAGTGTTCATTTTCCCATATATACTTAAAAAAATCTATAACATGTTCATGTTTAAATTAAATCATAGTAATTTCCTTTCAACTACCAACATCTCTGTTATGAAGTTATTGCTACTTTGGTTTTAATTTAGATTTTAGGCATTTCATTGTTTCACTCATTCAGTTGTTGTTGTTGTTTTTTAATCTACTGTATGACAGGCACTGTTTTACATGCTAGGGATAGAGATCAATACCATAGACTCTTTGCCTTTCAATAGTTCACAGTTTGTTTGTAATGAGATTATAAACATGAACAACTGTGGGAGGAGCTCAGAAGGGGAGACAAACTTTGCCTGAGTTAGACGTGGCCTTTGGAGAAGTATTCATGGATGAGTGGGCGTTTGTGGGAGGAGAAGGATATAAGATGGGATTTGGGGAAACTCACACCACTTCTTCTATTTCCTCATTGCCTGGGACCAGTTGGGGACTTGATAGGAATCTAGCTAGCCCATTATTTCTCAGTCTGCTCACTGTATAGGGGAGGCCAGAGTTTAACCTTCCATTCTTCCATCCGAGTGTAAGGGGGAAGACTGATGTAAGTTTGGATAGCAGTTGCCATCTGTTATTCTCAGAACTACTGTGATGAAAGAGACAGGGTGTTCCAGGGATGTAGGGTCAGAGATGTCCGGAAACCTTTGCTATGATCTCTTGCTGTACTAGGACTGCTTCACTGAGAACCCCTGGTCCTTGTCCAGTGGCACCCATCGCATTCTCATTTCCTTCAATTTAGACCTAAAGAAATAGTATGATTATTATGATTTGCCTACAATGAGAGGAGTCTTTGAAACTAACAGTGACCAAACTAGGTTGAAAATGCAGGAAAATTGTCCTCAGTTAGTGGTGGAAGTCAGAGGCAGGAACACTTGGTAGGAGATACTTGGTATCTGAGTGTAATTGTGGAAGACTTTCTTTATAGGTCGGCACATAATTTTTTTATATTTAGTAAGTCCAGGAAAATTAAGTCAAATACAATCCTATAGTGCAAGGTAATAAGAATAGGTATTAATATATTACAGAAAAATGGAGCTTTTATAGAGAGAAGCAACCTGGGGATGTGGTATAATTAGAGAAGATGAATTAGGAGCGTGAGATGAAGAGACTGAACAAGTTTCTTTGTACTTTACATTCTAATATCAGTAATTATTATGTAGTCTTGTCGGGGTAGTAGCACTGAAATTTCTTTGTGTTTGACACTGAGGAAAGATGCTAGCATGTTTTTGCATACCAGTGTGCCATATTTTTAATATCATCTGATTGAATGCAGATGTCTTATAATTTGTTCTTGTTTATGTTGAATTTATAGCATATGGCAAAAGTTCCCAAGAGAAACTATGCCTTGATTTTAAAAGTCTGCCAGTTTTGGAAAGTCTGTGTTTAGTTACTGATTTCTCTTACAGTATGGCTGAGACTGAAAAGACTCTTGAAGAACCCAAGAACAGATCTGCCATATCCCTTTTGGCTGCAGAGGAGGAAATAAATCAGCTAAAAAAGCAGTAAGAAAAAAAAAATGACAGGATTATTGCAGGCTGCTAATTAATCTTTGAATTTAGCTTTTATGGTGTTCCATGACAATACAAAAGAATCTGTCCACAAAAAGGAGAAGCAGCAATATTTTTATTAATATTTTATATACTTTTCTTATTACAAGAGCAGTCAGTTTGGTTCAGTTCAGTTCAGTCTCTCAGTCGTGTCCAACTCTTTGTGACCTCATAGACTGCAGCATGCCAGGCTTCCCTGTCCATCAGCAACTCCTGGAGCTTACTCAAACTCATGTCCATTGAGTCGGTGATGCCATCCAACTATCTCATCCTCTGCTGTCCCCTTTTCCTCCCGCCTTCAATCTTTCTCAGCATCAGTGTCTTTTCAAATGAGTCAGTTCTTTGCATCAGATGGCCAAGGGAAGTTTCAGCTTCAGCATCAGTCCTTCCAGTGAATATTCAGGACTGATTTCCTTTAGAATTGACTGGTTTGATCTCTTTGCAGTCCAAGGGACTCTCAACACCATAGTTCAGAAGCATCAATTCTTTGGTGTTCAGCTTTCTTTATAGTCCAGCTCTCACACCCATACTGGAAAAACCGTAGCTTTGACTAGATGGACATTTGTTGGCCGTGTCTCTACTTTTTAGTATGCTGTCTAGGTTGGTCATAGCTTTTCTTCCAAGGAGCAAATGTCTTAATTTCATGGCTGCAGTCACCATCTGCAGTGATTTTGGAGCCCAGGAAAGTAAAATCTGTCACTGTTTTCCATTGTTTCCTTATCGATTTACGTATCTACTATAGAAAATCTTCAAAGCATAGTAGAAAGGAACCAAAAAGCTCTCATAATTCCAGACCCAGTTCTCTGTCACCATTGGATATTTCTTCCAATTAGTTCATTAAAAATAAAGACAAAATATGAGTATACAGTTGTGGACTCCATTTTTTCAATTAATATTTTTCTCTGTTACCAAGAAAAAATAAAGCAAAGCTTAGTTTTAAATAGAGCCATCATATTTCCTCATTTGAGTATTTCCCTAATATTAGATATTTACTTTAATGTCAGTTTTCAACATTAGAAATAATTTTTTTGTGGCAAATCTTAGTTTAAATTTCAAATTGTTAGTCTCTAAAGATAAATTTCTAGAAGGGGAAAATAAACACTAATCCTTTAAGGTTATACTTTTAAAAATCTTAACTTTGATTTTTTTCCCCCAAAGAGCAGTTGTAGTAAAATACATACATACACATTTCTACTGTCCTCATACATGTTCCAATTGTTCTGATTTCTTAAGGAACATCCATAAATTTTAGCTTGGAGCACTGCTCTGTTTTCCACTTCTAACTCCCCTCTCATCATCATTTCAATCTCTTATTTTTCTAGCTGATAAAGCTTCTCAAATTCTTGATCTCCTATTACTCAGCAATTCTTACAGCACCTACTCTGTTCTTCACTGTTTCTAGGGCAGCGTTTAATTCTGCTACTGCATTTTCAGCTCCTCTGTATCCTTCTTAATCTTACCCCTTCCCTTTTCTTCTAACCCCACTGTCATTTTCACCACACCATGTTCTCCTATGACGTTTTCACCCTGGGTATGATGGGCACACCTCTTTGTATGTAATGAGGATGCCCGTTTTATTTCTAAAGCTTTGCTCCTTTCTGTAGTACATTATTTTTATAGGTCCACACATCCGCTTAGTGTTGTGGATGTATTCAATTTCCAGTGAAGTTTCTCCCCCCACCCTCAGTCCCCCACGTTCTGAAGCACTAGTGAGAATAGATCGTGTCTTGACCAGCTTCTGGAGTAGGTTTTGGAGGTCACTTGTTTCCAGAGTTTTGTGCACTGAAGCCATCCAATATAGAGTAGGATGACTTTGCTTTGCCTTCGTAAGGATTTCATGACTGCCCACAGCTTTGGCTAGAAGATTTGCACATCTATCTTTTCTTCAGGAGCTTTCCCATGCAAGCTGCAGACACAGTGTGGTTCCCTGACCCTGTCAATTCTGTTAACTTGTTCTTGTTCCTATTTCCATGAGTTTTCCAAGGCAATAACGGCACACTAAATAGAGTAGCCTCGTTAAGTATGCCAATTGCAGTTTATCACCTTTCCTCCATCTCTACCTCTCTCTCTTTTCTTTCAAACCTTTGTTTCTCTTCAGGCTTAAATGTCTTCAAGCCCAGGAAGAATCTCGCCACAGGAACTCAGATCGTAGGAGATCAGAGAAGCGGGGCTCCGAGCGCAGGAGAGTGGAGCTGCGGGGTTCAGAGCAGCGGGTCTCTGACCTGGACAGGCGGAGCGCAAACCAGCGGAACGCCGAAGCCGTGTGCGATTATGAGCTGGACAGGCGGAGCGCAAACCAGCGGAACGCTGAAGCCGTGTGCGATTATGAGAAACAGCTCCGAACACTGAAGGATGAGATAGCTGTTCTGTCTGCTGAAAAATCTGTACTCCAAGGAAGGTCTGACAAACTCTCACAGATCTTTTCATTTAAGCCCCTTTTTGCCAAGTTAGTGATCAAAGCCTGGCTCGGCAAAGGAAAAAAACAAAAAGTAAAATGATATCCTGAACTCAAACCCCAACAGTATGGAAAATTTTGAACTGTAGAGGGCTGGTTTCTCTAACTGCTCCTTTCCAGAGAGAAAATACCTCCTGGATTTACAATACTTGGGCACTGATTAATTTCAGACTGACTCCAAAACTTATGGAATGGAACTGAGATGTGCAAAGGAAATTTGTGGCTTGAAACCAGATTTGAGTGCCTATCATGCAAAAGGCAGTACTGGTGTTGAAACACTTGATACCTGTGTTGAAACACTGTTCATGATGGGAGGATCCTGTTCTCTGAGTCCTAGGTGTCCTCTCTCCGGAGATGACCCACTGTTACTTTACTGCCAGGCATTTCCTTTTTACATCTCACTTTGTCAGATGGGGTGTGTAGGTAAGGGAATGTGAAATCGCCTTCTACTGATGAACAAAATGTCAAGACAGGTCATTCAGCGTTAAGTGAGGTCAAAGCAGCATGTTTCTCTGCCTTTTCTTGTGCCCTCTAACACTTCCCTCTTCCCTGCCAGCCCCACAGTGTGCCCAGATTCAGGCTAACGTCAAAGCCACCCCTACCCCAGCTCTCCATTTCCTTAAAAGTCACCTTAATCTTTCATTTTGGGGAATCGCTCCATCAGTGTGGTGCAGGTGCCAGCTTGTACTAGCTCCTGGGGACCGATTCTGTGCATTTCTACCTAACTCCAGGTTCAGTGACATCCCATGAATAGTTTGAAATTGCCTATGGTGAGAGTGCTTGTTGCACTGTGGAAATTAGCAAGCATTATAAATGAGGGCTCCCCCCACCGCCACCTTCCACCTTCAGAGAGGCTGCTTTGCACTACCTTTTGCCCCACCGTTTGCCCCATAGTTCCTTCTACAACACTTTCCCTTAGGATTAGCTGGTCTGATCATTTATTATGTATTTGGTAGCAATATATAATACCTTTCACTGACACAATGCTTTTCCATTCTCCAAGTACCTCCCTATATTCTTCCAACCCCCACCACCATCCTAAAATAGGGCACAAATTATGCAGGTGAAAATGGAGGATCTGGAGAGGAGACATGACTGCAAATGGTTTCATTGTTATAGAAGGAGAGCACATTTCCTTTCCCATTGTTCAGTCTGTTTATCTCATTTTATACCAGAAAGCGCAGTGATGTGTCAGTCGCTCAAGGTCAGGGTAAGAAATCTGACTTCTTTAACTCTAGCTTTTGCTAGCTGTGTTACTCTAGGACAGCCCTCCTAGCATTTATGAGCCTCAATCTCCTCATCTGTAAAATGGCCAGCAATCAGTGCTGACCTTACCTGGCTGTTTGGAGGGTAAACTGATGTGCTGAGTGAGTGAAAGTGAGTTATAAATTCTAATGCATCAGGTGAATGTAGAGTACTGTTTTTCCTTTGAGGAGACACAGTGCCTCTCACAGGGAGCTGCTCTCCTTGCCTCTGCCGCCGGTGTCTTCTGGTTTACGGGGAGAGAAGCAGCTGGAGGGTAGGAACAGAAGGGAGGAGGGAATCGGAGCACTTCCCTGCCTGATTCTTGCTCACCCGCAGGTGCGCCAGGAGCCGATCTCCTAGTCCTGCCCCTTGCAGCCGCAGCCACAGCCGCAGCCACAGCCGCAGCCACAGCCGGAGCCACAGCCGCAGCCACAGTCACAGCCGAAGCAGATCCGCCAGCCCCTCCTCTGCGAAGGCCAGGACCCCGTCCCCGAATCGCGCCAAACTGTCCAGCGTGGCGCGCAAAGCCGCCCTGCTGTCCCGGTTCAGCGATGCCTATTCCCAGGGCCGCCTGGATGCGCAGTGCCTGCTGCGGCGCTGCATCGACAAAGCCGAGACGGTGCAGCGGATCATCTACATCGCGACTGTGGTACGTGAAACTCGCGAGGGGTCGCTGTGCTTCCGTGGTTCCTGGGCAAAGCGGGCGGGAAAACCTGGGTGACTTCCACAGGACACGCAAGAAGACTCGTAGGACCTGAGCACTCAAGGAGGATGGGCTTCCGTTTCCTCCTTCCCTTCTTCCCTCTTTGCTCTCTTCTCCTGTTCTTTCTCTCTCCTTCCTTCTTACTTTCCTTCCATCCGCCTATTACAAATATTTGCAATGAATTATTTTTCACACTATTTTTCACACTTTTCTTACGGGCTTCCCTGATGGTTCAGTGGTAAAGAGCCCACGTGCCAATGCAGGTTTAATCTCTGGGTTGAGAAGCTCCTCTGGAGAAGGAAATGGCAACCCACTCCAGTGTTCTTGCCTGGGAAATCCATGGACAGAGGAGCCTGGAGGGCTACAGCCCATGGGGTTGCAAGAGAGTTGGACACAACTTAGCGGCTAAACAAGAACAAACATTTGATTGGTTATCTTCCATTCTTAGAAAAATTAAAAGGCTCTGAATATGTTAACTCTTCTTTATTTAATGAAGAGCAATTACTGAAATTGCTAATATAACAGCTATTTGAATATGGAAAATTAAGGAGTGCTTATATATAATCTTCAGTTCTATGGGTACCATATTGAGATACTAAGAACCTGTTATGACAACAATTAAATATTACAAAACAAAACAAAATATTGAGGTAATAGAAGAATTATCAGAATCTTTTGAATTTTATCCTATGTTTATTATATATTAGGATTAGCAAATTATGACCCCTGTGCTGTATCTGGTTCTGGCCTGTAATTCTAAGAGAAATACCACCCAGGAGCTATTATACAAGAATACGCTTACATTTAAAAGGATTGTTTAAAAAAAATAGTGACAAAAACATTTGGACCCACAAAGCCTAAAATGCCTATCATCTGGCTTCTTACAGAAAAGTTTGCCAACCCCTGGGTTATATAGTTAAAAATCACATACTGATTTGTTAAAGTTCTATAATTGTAGAGGCCATATCTTTCATGCATAATTGAGGTTTTCTTATGCCTGCTACATAACAGATATTAAATAAATATTTTTTGAATTAACATCTGTCAGGAGACATGCCAGATGCTCAATATATATCTATGTATGATATGACTGCTAGGTTGATAATTTTCTCTTATTTCTTGACAAGTAATATGATCATGCTGTGGGGACAAAGCGTCAACTGGCGTACTTCAAGTATTTATGTAACCACAGGTGATTTTATTTCCTTGAATGCCTGCCTTGTCCTGCTTCTTGAAATCAGGATTATCAGAACAATGGTCAACTGTCTCGAAACTAGTGAATATAGGTAATCTAATAGATGATGGATAGAACATGTATTTATGCACTTTCCAAAATTTAGTTGTGTATTTTTCCCCAGATTAAAAATAGTTTTGACTGCTGGATTTAATTTTCAGAAGTCCAATATGACGCTGAATTTTTGGGGGGTATTCTTTCCTTGTCCGTTGCTTTGGACCTCTTTACACCTCTCCTCCCACCGTATACATTGTCTGTATTTTATGTGCAGGAGGCATTCCATGTGGCCAAAATGGCATTCAGACACTTCAAGATCCGTGTGAGGAAATCACTGACACCATCTTGTGCAGGGTCAAATGACTTTGAGGATGCTGTCTCGGATTATATC
Source organism: Madoqua kirkii (assembly GCA_006408675.1). Classification (NCBI taxonomy): domain Eukaryota; kingdom Metazoa; phylum Chordata; class Mammalia; order Artiodactyla; family Bovidae; genus Madoqua; species Madoqua kirkii. The sequence continues at coordinate 14,106 of SJYC01040905.1, forward strand.
ATCTGTCATCTTGATCTATATGATTCCCAAAGCAGTGTTAATGTAAGTGTTGGGTCTTTTTTGGGACTGGTTTGCTACAGCTGCTGCATTGAATACTAGTGACTCAGAATCCATCCAGTGCTTACTATCACTTCTGATAGCTTATGGTGAATAATGTCCTATTTGTGATCTCTAAAGAAGATTTAACTTCGGGACCAGGGACCAGGCTTGATCACTCAAGAACTTTTGGGTAGCAGAATTTTTATTAAAGTATGAAAATGGACAGAGAAAGCTTCTGACATAGACGTCAGAGGGGGATGGAGAGTGCCCTCCTCCCTAGTCTTAGAGAGGTCTTATATACTTTTATCAGACCCACTCCCACAACGTACATCTTAAATTGGGTTTTCTGGTTGTTATATATGGATGTGGAGTTGGACTATAAAGAAAGCTGAGTGCCAAAGAATTGATGCTTTCGAACTGTGGTGTTGAAGAAGACTCTTGAGAGTCCCTTGGACTGCAAAGATCCAACCAGTCCATCCTAAAGGAAATCAGTTCTGAATATTCATTGGAAAGACTAATTCTGAAGCTGAAACTCCAATACATTGGCCACCTGATGAGAAAAACTGACTCATTTGAAAAAACCCTGATGCTGGGAAAGATTGAGGGCAGGAGAAGAAGGGGACGACAGAGGATGAGATGGTTGGACGGCATCACTGACTCAATGGACATGAGTTTGAGTAACCTCCAGGAGTTGTTGATGGACAGGAAGGCCTGGCGTGCTGCAGTCCATTGAGTTGCAAGGAGTCTGACTCAGCTGAGCGACTGAACTGAACTGAACTGAACCAGACCCACTCCCACAGTATACAAGTTTTAAGATAACAACATTAGTCAGAAGGTTCTTGTTAAGGAGAAGCATATCCTTTAGCAAGATACCTTGTTATATTGACTAAGACAAAGCAATGTAGAAAAAAAGTGTTTGTCCTTTTCTCTTCCTTGACAGCCTCGGAATCTTTGTTCCTTCCTCGGGGTGCCCCAGACTTCGTATCAGCCTGCCTAGGGATTGACTCTCTCACTTCTATGTAATGAAAGAGCAGGAATGAGCAGCATCCAGTGTACTCTATCAGTTCAGTTCAGTCGCTCAGTCGTGTCCGACTCTTTGCGATCCCATGAATTGCAGCACGCCAGGCCCCCCTGTCCGTCACCATCTCCCAGAGTTCACTCAGACTGTCTGTTTCTTTCTTAGACATTTTATGGGGAAACTATTTTGAGCTTTGTAGTTCTATTCTTCGGTCAGGCCCTTAAGGCTGGGAGACAGAATATCATAGTACTTAAGAACAATGATTTTGGGAAAGATAGTTATGGATTTGCATCTTGGCTCTGCCACTTACTAGCTGTGTGACCTTGCACATTTACTTAACTTTTCTGTACTTAGACTTTCTAATCCTTAAATGGGAGTAACAATGGTCATGACGCCACAGAGGTTGTGAAAGGATTAAATGAAAGAAGCAGATAATTTTCTTAGCCAAAAAAAACCTCTCAGTAACAGCAAGATTATAATTGTTGGGCTTCCCAGGTGGCTCAGCAGCAGACTGCCTGCCACTGCAGGAGTGGTGGGTTTTATTCCTGGGTCAGGAAGTTCCCCTGGAGGAGGAAATGGGAACCCACTCCAGTATCCTTGCCTGAAAAATCCCATGGCAGGCTACAGTCCATGGGTCTCAAAGAGTCAGACACGACTGATGACTGAGCCTGAAGGATTATAATTGGTATTATTATAGATTATGAACAAAGCAGAGTTTTGTGCTGATAGTCATATAACTTGCCCAGAATAGAAAAATAGTAGGAAATAATAATAAACAAAAGCTATTGAGGGTTTTTGCTTTCGTTTTCTGGGGAGACTTTCTTGGCCTTCAGTATGCCATCTGTCCTCTGTCATCTCTCCTCCTCCTCTGTTAGGGAGTCATCCTCCTTCCAGCACATGCACTCCTTTTCCAGTTGACCTTATTTTCACTCATGTGCCCTTTTCCCACCTCCCGTCAGTCATGATGACCTTAGGGATGGTCAGTGTATCTTTCACAGGTTGGTAACAAGATGATGCCATCTTTTTGTTTTTCAGGATGTGATCCGAGCCATGAATGTCAATCCCAAGATTTCATTCCCTCCTGAAGTTGACTTTTGCCTCCTCAGTAACTTCATCCAGGAGATATGTTGCATTGCCTTTGCAATGCAGACTTTAGAACCACCCCTAGATATTGCATTTGGGGCTGATGGAGAAATTTTTAATGATTCCAAGTAAGAGACATAAAAGTAAAAGCTAAGGGATTCTTTATAAATAGATGATATTGTCTTTATTTCCTGGGAATAATTTAGGGAAAAGAACTCTGGGTGGGGAAATCAATAGACATTGCCTGATTTCCAAGCCCTGCCATATACTTCTCTGTTCTACAGAGTGGAGCCCTCTCCTGGGGTCATTTTCCTTTTCGGTCAAATGTGGTTCAGAGGAGACCTTATGATTTCCATTGAGTATATTGGTTATGGGGAGAACTAAAGAGCACCTGGACTCTGAAACACTTTAAAAGAAAAGTGCTATATAAATGCACACATGTATTACTTTTTATTGTCTAAAAACTTTTATTGAGGTATAATTGACATTTAATGTTATATTAGTTTCATGTCTACAACATGATTCTACATTTGTATATATTGTGAAATGATTACCATGAAAAGTCTACTTAACATCTGTCAGCATACATAGCTACAAAATTTGTTTATTGCAATGAGAACTTTTGAGATCTATTCTGTAAGCAACTTTCAGATTTGCAGTACAGTATGATTAACTATATTGTTAACAATTATACACCTGCATGACTTATTTTGTAACAAGGTTTATACCTTTTGACCACTCTAACCCATTCTGTACACCTGCCCCCACCTCTGATAACCACTAATCTGTTCTTTGTATCTGTGAGCTTGGTTTTTGTTTGTTTTAGATTCCACATATAAGTAAGATTGTATGATATTTGTCTTTCTCTGTCTGACTTATTTCATAATGCCTTCTAGGTCCATCCATGTTGTCTCAATTGGCAAGATTTCATTCTCTTTTTTATAGCTAAATAGTGTACCATTGTATATATACTGCAACTTCTTCAACCATTAATCCATCAATGAACACTTAAGTGTCCATCTTGGCTATTGTAAATAATGCTGCAGTGAACATGGTGATGCATATATCTTTTCAAGGTGGAGTTTAGTTTTCTTTGGATAAATATCTAGAAGTGGAATTCCTGGATCATATGATAATTGTTTTTAATTTTTTGAGAAACTTCCATACAGTTTTTCATAATGGCTATACCAATTTACATTCCCATCAATAGGGCACAAGGGTTCCCTTTTTTCCACATCCTTGCCAGCACTTCTTATCTTTTTGATAACAATTCTTTTAACAGGCGTGAGGTGATAGCTCATTGTGATTTTGATCTCTCTGTGATTAATGGTGTTGAACATCTTCCCTGATATCTGTTGGCCATCTGTAATTCTTCTTTGGAAAAATGTCCATTCAGATCCTCTGCCTCACTAGCTAGTGAAACGTATTCACCCATTTTAGTCTATGGAATCTGCTCATTTCACAGACTTCTGGTAGACCTGCTGCTCACATACATACCTGCCGTAACATGCTGTCTCTTGGGGCACTGTGGCCTGTTCTCCTGGATGGCTGTGAGCTCAAACTGGAGTTCCTAATAATGACTGAATTTATTTGGTTGTACCCTAGGGTTTTACAGAACAAACTAAACCTTTTTTTGTTTGTTTCTTTTTATTCTTACCTTGATAGCCTTTCACACATTTGAAATCAATTACTCATCTTTCTCCAGCCTCATGGTTTTAGATTTTTTTTCATTTGAAGGGATTTTTGAGACCTCATATTTAGACTGGTTCTTGGTCTGTGCTCCATGTTTGTCTGAGTATTCCTTAAAAAAAAAAAAAGTGTCCACACTTACATATATACAATGGAATATTGCTCAGTCATAAAAAGGAACACATTTGAGTCAGTTCTAAAGAGGTGGATGAATCTAGAGCCTGTTATATAGTGAAGTAAGTCAGAAAAAGAAAAGCAAATACCATACACTAATGCATATATATGGAATCTAGAAAGATGGTGCTGATGAGGCTATTTGCAGGGCAGCAGTGGAGATGCAGACATGAAGGACAGACTTATGGACAAGGGTGGAGGGAGGAAGGAGTGGATGAGATGAATGGGGAGAGTAACATGGAAGCATATACACTACCATATGGAAAATGAGAGCCAGTGGAAATTTGCCATATGACTCAAGGAAAATGAGGCTCAAATTGGGGCTCTGTAACAACCTAGAGGGGTGGGAAAGGGTGGGAGGTAGGAGGGAGACTCAAGACGGAGGGGACATATGTACACCCATGGCTAATTCATGTTGATGGCAGAAATCAAACCAGTATACTAAAGCAATTATCCTTCAATTAAAAGTAAATACAAATATTAAAAAGTGTCCACACTGAATGTAAACCCCAAGTTTGAACTGACCAGACTAGAGCGGCTAACACCATTTTCATCCTCTATTAAGTCTTCTCATTTGTAGTAGCTTTTTTCTTCTTTTTTTTTCCAGCCATAGAACACTGTTGGCTCATTTTGAGTTCAACTAAAACTTGATTTTTTTTTTTTTTACTTTTACTGTGATTGAGCCAATCATCTATGCAGTTACATGCTTTTTATTTGTTAAAATTTTATTTATTTTTAATTGGAGGATAATTGCTTTACAATATTGTGTTGGTTTCTGCCATACATCAACATGAATCGTCATAGGTATACATATGTCCCCTCCCTCCGGAACCCAGTTACGTGCTTTTTAGACTCAACTGCAGGACCTCATGTGCGTCCACATTATCTTGTTATCTTAGTAGAGTTAGCTTATTATAGTTCCAACCTCTTGAACTGTTTTTTTTGATACAGTGATCTGTTTTTTTTCCCTACCCATTCCCCACCTTTGAACATTTTTCCTGTATTTCATGGGAGTCATTGATGAACATATTGATTTACCCCAGGATTGAGAGAGAGAGAGAGAGAGAGAGAGAGAGAGAGAGAGAGCGAGAGCGAGCGAGCCCTGGGCACCTTCATTCTCATTGACTCATTAACTATCCATTTTGGATATGATTATTGAACCTGTGTCTAATCCACCTACTTAAGTTAATCATCCACCTATATTTTTCTTGTTTTGTCCACAAAGATAACAAGAGAAATCTTGTAGATGGCTTATGGGACTTCAGATGCTCTCCATCTCTAGCATTTCCCTGAATACAATTCTTGTAATCCTGAGAAGGAACAAGATTAGTCTGACATGACTTGAGCTTTTTGTTGTTGCTGTTGTTATTGTTAATTTAAAAAAATTGAAATATAGTTGATTTGCAACATTGTTAGGGCTGCTCCATTGTTCAATGGAGAGCACATTGGACTTCCACAATGTTGTGTTAATTTCTGCTGTATATCACAGTGATTCAGTTATACGTATATATACATTTTTTAAAAATATTCTTTTCCAGATGATTTATCATAGGATATTGAATGTAGTTCCTTGTGCTATACAGTAGGACACCTTGTTTATCCATCTAAATATATGAGTTTGCATCGGCTAACAGCAGCCTTCCGCTCCACCCTCCCCCAACCTCCTCCCTCTTGGCAACCCCAGTCTGTTCTCTATGACATGATTTTTTCTCAGTGAGCTCATGTGAGGTCCTTTTTATAACTGGTTCCTATTCTAGGAGCCCACAACCATCTCTTTAATAATAGAATCAGGATCTATATTTATCCAGGTTTGAGCAGAATAAAAGATGAAAAGTTTACACTGATGACCCTCCCCTCCCGTTAGGTTACATAACTGCTTAACCTCTTTCTTGCTCTTTTGTGTCTTCATAATAGGTACCGTCGAAGCTATGACTCTGACTTCACGGCTCCCTTGGTCTTCTACCACGGTGGCCTGCTCTCATGGAGAACGACTCTGTCATCATGAAGGGAGAAGCTGTCACCAGGAGAGGGGCTTTTGTACGGTGGCCTTGTATAGTGACAATTCATCCCAAGTGTTTGATTCACAAGTTCGAGAACATTTATCAACCCAGAGATTGTATAAAAGAAGTTCATAAGGGTTGTCTGATAAGATTTCATACAAAGGAGAGGAATGGGACTGGTTGTGAAAGAACAGATTCTTTTCTTTGACTCATGAGTCTTCAGAATTTCCTGGCAGTCATTTCTTTGTCCATTGCTTTATTTGTGAGATGGAGGTGGTTTAGTTGCTAGGTCGTGTCTGACTCTTTACCACCCCATGGCCCACCAGGCTCCTTTGGGACGTCCCAGGCAAGAATACTGGAGTGGTTGCCATTTCCTCCTCCAGGGGATCTTCCCGACCCAGGAATCAAACCCACGTTTCCTGCCTTGGCAGGCCATTCTTTACCACTGAGCCACCGGGGAAGCCTCTTTATAATATAGAATTGGTCCTAATTGACTTCTTCATCTTATAAATACTATGCTATTATAAAGGCGAAGCCTTCGAGCTCACCTGTTGGAGGCTTTCTATAATTCTAAGCATTTAAAAGTGACTGATTAACTTTCAGAACACGGTCAAATTTTTATTGGCAGTTCTCTGTTTGGAGCTATGTCCTGTTTGGGATGTATCCTGTTTTTCTCTCCTTCGTATGATGTGTGAGGAGGGGAGGGATGGAGAAAAAGAGGGCGAGAGAGGTGGGGAGAGAGTAGTCAATCAGTTTCCTATATACATCAGCTGTGGAATGCTTTGAACATGTCAAATAATTGGAAAGCCTTCAAAGTGGAATCTTAGGTATGCAAGTGTGTGAACATGTGTATGTTAAGCTGGGGATTGGATATTGGAACTGGTTGCTTGGATGCTTGGACATTCTGCATGTTTCCCATTATGGAGTTTTACCCTGCCCTTCCTGAAAGGAAGTAAGTGACTTCTGGAGAGAAGCTCCGGGTCCAGAGCAAGCCACCATCTGAGTGGTCTCAGTTACTGTTCTCTTTGACTTGGAGAAGACAGGAAGTGTTTCATGGCAGCTTTTTACATGCAGAGTGTGAGAAGCAGAGTAGTATATTTTAAAAGAACTTAAGAAAAGGGTTTTTGCAGCTTAAATATCTCACTAGAACAAACAGTATCTCAGTGAGCTATTCTGTGCTGTGAAAGCTGAGGCTGTAGAAATTGGTTGTGTTGACTTGAGAATTGCACATGCTCACATGAAGTGAGCTCGTAAAATGTGCTTCTTGCCCTTTAAACAATCACTCTCTGTTAAGAAACTCTTAATGTAGACTGTCTGCAGTATAGTTTGGAAGGGGAGGAGGGGAAATAGCCACTATTTCTATGTTCTACATCAAATAGCAATTGCCTTTTAACTTCCTTTTTCTCTCTCCTTAAGTGCACCATCAGTATTTACCCAAGTTGAAACTCCCAAACCTAAAGAAAAATTCCCTAAAATCAAAAGCAAAAAAGGAAAGGGTTGAATGAAAGGATCTGATAAGAAGACTTTGACTAGTAAAATCTCATTACAGAAATAGAGTTTTCTTTTTTGAGCCTTAATTTATTTAGTTAGAGAGTAGAAGGTCCACAGTGGTGATTCACTCATGCACTCATTCATTAATTCATTTTATTTTGTAGTTGTTTATGACCCAAGCACTCTGTTCAGGTGCTTGGGATCCAGCAATGAACAAAACAACTGCAAATTCCTGCCCACATGGAGCTTACATTCTCCATCACTTGGAAACTTGAACGTAATTTCTAACAGCTTCTGCATCAAAACAAAGTTCTGTTGCAGGAAGGAGGACCCCTTCCAAGGCCTGAAACTGGGCTCTTGTCTAACACTCAGAAATGAATTGTCCGAGCAGATATGTGTGTTGACAAAGCAAGAGATTTCATTGGGAGGGGCACCTGGGTGGAGAGCAATAGGGTAAGGGAACCCAGGAGAACAGCTCTGCCATGTGGCTCCCAGTCTCGGGTTTTATGGTGATGGGATCAGTTTCCGGGTTGTCTTCAGCCAATCATTCTGACTCAGAGTCCTTCCTGGTGGTGTAAGCCTTGTTCAGCCAAGATGGATGCCAGAGAGAAGGATTCTGGGAGGTGGTCGGACATGTGGTGTCTCCTTTTGACCTTTCCTGAACTCTTCCATTTGATGGTGGCTTGTTAGTTTCAAGTTCCTTACCAGGACCTCCTGTCATAAAAAAACTCATGCAAATGGTTACTATGGTGCCTGGCCAGGGTGGGCGGTTTCAATCAGTGTGCTTCCCCTAACAGCTCTCCCCTGAGAGACTTCATACTCAAGGTGCTTCTTGGGAATCGGGGCGGAGGTCCTCTTTCTTCTGTAACTTCTTCCTGCTGTACATGGGCATAGGCTTGCCTAGCAAAGCAGAAGTCTCTCTCTACCTGATCTAAGTCAAGGCATTTTTTGCCTAAAACCAGCATTCACCCTTGTAATAACAGCAATTTAGTTTAAAACTGTTGGCTCCTCTCAGAGATGAAATAGACAGGAGCTGAACAGGAGACCTAACAGGATGGTCGTTACTGGTCCCCAGAAACATTTGGGGTGAGGGTTGCAGGGTTTGTGACTTTTTTTTTGATTAGTTGGTGGTGTGCTTGTTGCTCTTATTGAGCCTGAGTAATAGAAGAAAGCTCAAATTTATGGCGAGAGTCAGAGCTGGCATTATTAATTGGCCCAGTGAGGAGATCCCATCTAGTAATATCACAGTGACCTGAATATGACTATAATTATTTTTTAAGTAAATTTTCTCAGGGCCAACCAGTTAGAGCCTTGTAGTAGAAAAAACTTGTAATAACAGCAATTTAGTTTAAAACTGTTGGCTCCTCTCAGAGATGAAATAGACAGGAGCTGAACAGGAGACCTAACAGGATGGTCGTTACTGGTCCCCAGAAACATTTGGGGTGAGGGTTGCAGGGTTTGTGACTTTTTTTTTGATTAGTTGGTGGTGTGCTTGTTGCTCTTATTGAGCCTGAGTAATAGAAGAAAGCTCAAATTTATGGCGAGAGTCAGAGCTGGCATTATTAATTGGCCCAGTGAGGAGATCCCATCTAGTAATATCACAGTGACCTGAATATGACTATAATTATTTTTTAAGTAAATTTTCTCAGGGCCAACCAGTTAGAGCCTTGTAGTAGAAAAATTTACCAAGGTAACCCAGAACTAGACTCAGGTAATTGGCCACAAACCCAACAATTGAATTGATTTCTAAAACTAGCATAGGATCAGGCTTATAATAGAAAAGCATTTGATTTATATGCAAAGGTCTAAGAAGTTAAGAAAACGTATAAATGATCATAAGAATCTGGTCCAGCATCTTGGGCAAACTGTCTACCTCTGATGTTGTCTTCTCATCCTGGTGTAGTCTGGCTTCTCCTCTATTTGAGCATCATTTTAAGGTACGAACTGGAGCCCCGACCCAGGTGGAGGATGGTAACTTCAGACTAAACACAAGATTCCTGGAGCATAGTTCTGTTGCCTCACCACCAATCAGTCCAAAAAAAAAAAAAAAAAAAAAGTCACAAACCCTGCAACCCTCACCCCAAATGTTTCTGGGGATCAGTAACGACCATCCTGTTAGGTCTCCTGTTCAGCTCCTGTCTGTTTCATCTCTGAGAGGAGCCAACAGTTTCGAACTAAATTGCTGTTATTACAAAGGTGAATGCTGGTTTTAGGCAAAAAATGCCTTGACTTAGATCAGGTAGAGAGAGACTTCTGCTCTGCTAGGCAGGCTTACACCCATGCACAGCAGGAAGAAGTTACAGAAGAAAGAGACCTCTGCCCTGATTCCCAAAAAGCACCTTGAGTATGAAGTCTCTCAGGGGAGAGCTGTTAGGGGAAGCACACTGATTGAAACCGCCCACCCTGGCCAGGCACCATAGTAACCATTTGCAGGAGTTTTTTTTTATGACAGGAGGTCCTGGTAAGGAACGTGGAATTAATAAGCCACTACCAAATGGAAGAGTTTGGGAAAGGTCAAAAGGAGACACCACATGTCCGACCACCTCCCAGAATCCTTCTCTCTGGCATCCATCTTGGCTGAACAAGGCTTACACCACCAGGAAGGACTCTGAGTCAGACAACCCGGAAACTGATCCCATCACCATAAAACCCGAGACTGGGAGCCACATGGCAGAGCTGTTCTCCTGGGTCCCCTTACCCTACTGCTCTCCACCCGGGTGTCCTTTCCCAGTAAAATCTCTTGCCTTGTCAACACACATATCTGCTCGGACGATTCATTTCTGAGTGTTAGACAAGAGCCCAGTTTCAGGTGTTGGAAGGGGTCCCCCTTCCTGCAACAGTCCCATTAGCACCAAGAATTTGAATATCCCAAAGTTCATTGTAAGGAGATTTTATTGAGAAATATCCTAGAATTCTTGTTAAATATCGGGCAGCCATAAGAAATTAGTGTACCTTATGCTGATGACCAGTAACAGGCAAGTATAATCATGCCAGAAAATTTCTTGTTCATTCTATGGGATATAAGTATTGTTTTAAGCCACATGGGCTCTTACAAACCATTGACTATTTTTCTCTTTCTTTCTTTTTTTTTTCCCAGTGGAATTCAGTGCGACCGGTAAGTCGATGTCGAAGCAGGAGTTTAAGCCCCATCTGCCCTCGTACCCGTATTGGTTTAGGCATGGTATGTATCTGTCTCATTATTTTTACACAAAATCATCTTATGTATTTTTTCATCCACAGTTACCTATAACAAAGGTGATGATAAGTCTGGAGGTAGAAAGATTAATTTCTATCTGACCTTGGGCTAAGGAATTTATCATTCTAGAAAGAAGGAAATAGAGGTAGTTTTTTTCTTTATTAGGTATTTCATTGCTTTATTTTTATCTTTAAATGAAAATGGGCTATTAGTTATCAATTAGTTTTCTGAACAGAGAATGGGACATCTTAGTCAACTGATCTCTGCACACACCAGTCCTTGGTTTCTCTAGAACTTCTTGTATGAGCTTGGAAAAGTTGCTCAAATGATCTGGGTTTCAATACTGTATAAAGGGCATTGCAGGTATTGATTTTCCTCCAAATTTCAAAGTAGGAAGAATTAAGATTAGTCTCGCATATTTGTTCTTAGGATTACTAACAAGTCTGTCAAAGAAAAAAAAAGGCAAAACATCTCTGAAGACTGTGGCGATAACATCCCTAAAACCTGACATTATTATGGATCACCACTGTTCATTCATTCAATCTCATAATATTTAGTTAATGCCTTTTGAATACATGTCTGGACCAAGACATGTGAATACTAGATAGGCTAACAATTTGCTTTTCCTTCAAATACAAATTCTTTAAATATTTGTTCAACCTAGTTTTGGGGAGAGTGCTGAAGAAGGAGGATTGCATTTGTCAAGGCTCCATTTCTCTGAAATTATCTCTATGATGCAACCCTACACTTCTAAACCCCTCTCAGCAAAACATTGTGTTTAATAAAGTTTCTATCAAACATTTCTGCTGTACCGTGTGGATGGATGCTAGAATAGGAGGAGAGGGGCAACACACAAATGATTAAAACATGTTCCTGAATGAGTTTCAATATAGGAAGATCAGTATGGGAAGATTAGTATGATTTAAACAAAGTAACTGAATGTGGTATATGATAGAGTCCATAAAAGAGGCATGTGCACTAAAGCTGTCAGAGGAGGCAGTGATTCCCTCTGGATCTGGTTCGTGGGGGAGGTGGTATGTGACCTTACAGAGTTTTTATGGGTTGGGGAAGACTAACCATAGGAACAAAATGGCCTGGGAATGCAAAGGCGTGTGTCAGACATGGTTCTTTTGCGCTTGCAGATTTTAATATAACTTAATTATCCTTATTGCCAAACAAGTATTCACCATAGGTAAAAGCAAAAGTATTGTACACTTAATGGGCTGATAAAGAGACTTCAGGCTACATGTACATCTTATGAGTGTTATACTGGAAGAATAAAAATTTTCCTCATCCTAAGAGGAAGTGTTATATCAGAAGCAAGAACAATATTAGCCACTTGCCCTTACAGCTACAACACATTTTAACTCTGAACACTCACTGGAAGATTTATCAGTGGGCAGCATCCCTCTGTGATAAGTACCTATACATGTTCGAGCCCCTCTTCTCTCTTTCTTTTGTCCCCTAAGTAAACAAACCAAAACTTTTGATAAGAATAAAATGCATTCTCAAAGGTGAAACTATAGCCAAAATTCTGTCCCTTTCTACCATCACCTCCTTACAACAAGACTGGTACAAATATTTTTGGTTAATCTGGTTGACTTGTTTGAGATTTTATACGCAGAACAGCCTGCTAGTGTCTATATAAAATGAAAGCTCAGAGTAAGAATGATGCCTGCAGTCAATTATTTCTGAGTCATGTCAGGCTTGTAGATAATCGGGATAGCTGGCTTTTGCTCAGTGAAAGCAAAGATGAGATTTGACATGTGGGTCTTTTCTGGCTTCCCAGGGACTTTCTTTAATAGGCAGGATTTTGGACACGTGAGATAATTCATATAAAGGATGTGCCAGAGAATATTTGATAATTTTAGCCTTAATTAATCTTCATAATTATAATAATATCTTCTGGAAGTCATGGAATTCAGTATGGCCAGTGAGCATTCAACCTCAAAAAATGTTTAGCAACTGTTAACAACCACTACCACAAAAGCCAACAAAACCCAGGGCACTGAGCCCAGCTTTTAATTAATAATAAATAATTTAAGCTAAGCTGAGAATACATGCACTTCAGGAAGTCTAAAAGGAATCATAGGGCAAAAACTTCAGGGCAAAGCCATCATAGCTCTAAACTGCTTCAGAGCAACTGTTTAGCTAGATTTAGGGAAAAACCATCAAAAGGATTCATTGTTTGAGCTTCATCTACTGTGTAATTTGCATTACACTTTTATATTTTCCAGATTTCTCGAAGCCGGAGTCCTTCTCCAATAAGGTGTGGATTGCCAAGTAAGTGGGATTGTCTAGGTGGAGCAAGGTTTCTGGTTTTTAATGCTTCTCTTAGTACTCGGCATGGAGCAGCAATATGAACGTTTTGCTTCCTGGAGAATGGCAGGCTATAGTTCATAGCATCCACAGGGCAACAAAGAGTTGAACACAACACAGCGACTAACATTTTCACTTTCAAACTTGGATTAACCCCCCATCTTTTGTTTAGGTCTTCTTAAAGAAAGTCTAAAAAATCAGCCATAATAATGAGCCCTTTATTTTTCTCCCTAGGGTTTTAAAACCACCAGCCATGTTCCTCTGCCCAGGACACCTACAATGGCCAGCTTACCCAGTGCTTCCACCTGCCTGCCGTGTTGCCTCAGACCTCACTTAAGCTAATGTGACAAGGCAATTCTGTGTATCACTTCACACAGAGAGTTAAATGTTTTGGCTTAGCGCATTTGTAACTGCAGACATATTGCATTTTATTTTATTTTTATAGATACAGATTCCATTAATTTGATAAAAACTATTGCCTAGGTGTTTAGGATCATATTCATTTGAAGCAAAGTCCATTATACAGGTTCAGAATTCTCAACTTGAAACACAAGGCTCTTTTCTAACAACTAAAGTGAAAAACTTTTACTGTGCTATGTCCAAAAGACAAGAAAAGTCACTTCAATTTGCAGACTGATTATAAATATTATAATTGCTGGGTTTAGATTTAGCTGGAAAACAATCTGGGGTGTTTTTATTTTCTTTGGGGACTTGGAAGACAGCCCCAGTCTCAAGTTGGGGAACTTATAGCAGGGACTTCAGGCTACATGTACATGGTGATGATTTAGGAAAATATAGCTCATTGGTTGACTTCTATTTTCCTGCTGGGAAGTGCCCAGTTTGGTTTAGTTGAGCACTGTTGGTTGAAGCTACCTACTTGAGAGAGTTCTCTTGCTTCATAAATGTGGAGTGGTGATTTGGTTAGACGCTAACTTGGAGACTATATGTTAGGTACCTTGTGTTTATCTCCTGGCAATGTTTCTGAACGAAGTTTTAATGTACATGTTAAATATAAAAGCAACCTGACATCTTGACATCTTTTACCTATTCTACTTGGTTATAAACTCAGATCTCCTAAGAACTCCATCTGACACTGATGGTGGGAATGTAGACTGATGCAGTCACTATGGAGAACAGTATGGAGGTTCCTTAAGAAAGTAAAAATAGAGCGACTGATATAACCTAGCAATCCCACTCTTAGGCAATATCCAGAGGAAAACATGAATTCGAAAGGATACATGCACCCCAGTGTTCATAGCAGCACTATTTACAACAGCCAAGACATGGAAGCAACCTTAGTATACATCAGCAGATGAATGGATAAAGAAGATCGGTACATACAGTCAATGGAATACTACTCAGCCATTAAACAAATGAACTAATGCCATTTGTAGCAACATGGGTGGACCTGGAGATTACCATGCTAAGTGAAGTAAGTTGAACAGAAAGATAACAGAATAGAAAGATAAGTATTGTATGATATTGCTTACACATGGAATCTGAAAAATGATACAAATGAACTTATTTACAAAACAGAAACAGACTCACCAGATTTACAGAACAGATTTATGGTTACAATACTCAGCCATTAAACAATGAACTAATGCCATTTGTAGCAACATGGGTGGACCTGGAGATTACCATGCTAAGTGAAGTAAGTTGAACAGAAAGATAACAGAATAGAAAGATAAGTATTGTATGATATTGCTTACACATGGAATCTGAAAAATGATACAAATGAACTTATTTACAAAACAGAAACAGACTCACCAGATTTACAGAACAGATTTATGGTTACACTAGGAGAAGGGTGGGGAGGGGGAGGGATAGATTAGGAGTTTGGTAGTGACTTGTACACACTGCTGTATTTTAAATAAAATGTGTTTCCATAACAAAAAAGAAGAAAGGGACATGCCTGGAATGCAGAAGAGTTCTCACTGAATAGCTGATTAATAAATGGCATTTAGCTATGCTAAACAATTAAAAAATAAAATGGCACTATTGCTTTTGATTTTTGCTTTGTGAAAAATTCAATTTAGAAAATGTACTAAAGAAGAAAATTTTTTTTTAAATCTTAAAAATCAAAAAAGATCTCCCTCTGACAAACTCTGAAACTCAAGGCTAAAAGCTAAGGGAACCATTTGTAGATTTTAAATAGAATGTCTGTCCCTTGATTTCTTCACTGTGAAGTACTGTTGAAAAAGTTCAAGCTCTTGATGGAATGATAAGTAATGTTTTTGCTTTCTTTTTTGTCCATTTTAATGCTGTCTTTAAGGGCAAGCTTCACAAATGACAACTTTTGTCGTGGGCCTTTTAGAGAGAAGCTCCGAATTGGTCACAGCTCAGTTTGCATAAGTTCAGCACCAGAACCAGCAGCTGGGGCTGTTAAGGTGAGAACAAATAGAAACAAACAAACAAAAAAAACCTCTCAAATAACAAAAAGTAAAAACTTCTCTAAAGCGTATGTCTCTTGTGCTGGGACACAGACAAGGGAGAGACCTCTCTAGCCTCCACCCCTTGGTCTCAGTTCAGTTCAGTTCAGTTCAGTCACTCAGTCGTGTCCCACTCTTTGTGACCCCATTAATCACAGCACGCCAGGCCTCCCTGTCCATCACCAACTCCCGGAGTTCACCCAAACTCATGTCCATGGCGTCGGTGATGCCATCCAGCCATCTCATCCTCTGTCGTCCCCTTCTCCTCCTGCCCCCAGTCCCTCCCAGCATCAGAGTCTTTTCCAGTGAGTCAACTCTTTGCATGAGGTGGCCAAAGTGCTGGGGTTTCAGCTTTAGCATCATTCCCTCTAAAGAAATCCTAGGGCTGATCTCCTTCAGAATAGACTGGTTGGATTTCCTTGCAGTCCAAGAGACTCTCAAGAGCCTTCTCCAACACCACAGTTCAGAACCATCAATTCTTCGGTGCTCAGCTTTCTTCACAGTCCAACTCTCACATCCATACATAACCACAGGAAAAGCCACAGCCTTGACTGGACGGACCCTTGGTCTAGTGGTCACCAATCTATTCTGAAAGTGAAAGTGGAAGTGAAGTCACTCTGTTGTGTCCAACTCTTAGTGACCCCATGGACTGTAGCTTACCAGGCTCCCCTGTCCATGGATTCTCCAGGCAAGAACACTGGAGTAGATTGCCATGCCCTCCTCCAGGGGATCTTCCTGACCCAGGGATCAAACCTGGGTTCTCACATTGCCGGCAGATTCTTTACAGTCTGAGCTACCAACTTCTTCTGAAGTGCAAGCTTAATTGTTCTCCCCTCTGCATTTGTGTAGTTATCATTTTGAGGGAGGGCTAAGTGCTGTTAGAAGAGCTCAGTGTCCAGGCAGATCCAGTTTTGACTTGGTCCTCAGCTTGCTTGGTGGCCTAAAGCAAGTAACTGCGCCTGTCTAAGCCTCAGTTTCGCTGAAGAGTGAGGCAGGCGGATAGGAGCGGTAGTTCTGTCAACCCTCCCAGACTCAGTGCCTCCTTTCATAATATGTATTCTGGCTATTTTGAAGTGAAGTTCAAAATTAGTGTGATTATAGGCATATATGCTTTTAAACAGTGGATACAGTACTCAAACTATAATCTAAACAGAAAAAAGGAAATTTTAAACAAAACAATGTATTTCAATAAATGTATTTTAATAAACAATGTCTTTGAATAAAAGAGTGTATTTCAACAAAAAGGCTTGGGTAGAATGATCCTAGAAGATACAGTGAAGTCATCAGACTCTTGCACCTGTCTGTAGAAATATCAGCTACAAATCAGACCAGTGTGCATTGTATTGGTGATATCAGAAACACTGATGCCAGGGATTTTCTGAAATGGTGAACAACTCTTGGTGAAGTTTTGAGCAGTGCCTTGATTTGCATAGTAAATGCGTGCTTGGAAAAGCTGGTGTGTGTTAAAACCATAAATCAATTACTTTGTGTTATGGGCTAAAGGTCTTTTCTAAAATCTCACTAAGTAATGAGAATGCCTACATATCAGAATTTTTTTTAGGAATGAAATGTGGGAGTGCACCTGCTTGGGAAAACTGTATGTACTCAGTTTATTTGCTCTGTATCCTGTCAGGCCACTTGCCATTTCCCAAGTCTTTGATTTGGACTGTAACTGCACAGGGCCTGGCAGTTAGTCTAGAATAATTTGTGGAAAGGGTCCAAAAACAGAAGGCGACTGTTTCATCAAGGCATGCACCTTAACCTGGGTGACTTTGAAAAATGATAAACTTTTATTGTAACCTGGGTAAATGTTAGTTATTGTATTATCAGTTTAACCTCTAATAATAAAATCAAGAAAAAATCATTCTGTACCTATAAGTTCTTTGCAATGATATGCTCTCCTTGAAGATTCCCTTCATCTACCTCCCTTCTGTGAGGCCTGAACCATGGCTGCAAGTGCCCTCAAAAAATATCAGCAGCACCTCTGCTCTGGGGTTGACTCTGTGATGCTCCAGTTCCCTGCTATAGCTTAATTGCCAGCTTCAGTTTATTCACAATTCATTGTCTTCGTATTTGAGACACACTTCTTGAGTAGTTCTATACTGTTTTTATAGGGTTTTCAGGCATATGATTTCAGTTGCTCCACACAGGAAATCCAGGTGTCAGTTCAGTTCAGTTCAGTCTCTCAGTGGTGCCTGTCTCTTTGCAACACCATGGACTGCAGCACACCAAGCTTCCCTGTCCATCACCAACTCCTGGGGCTTACTTAAACTCATGCCCATCAAGTCAGTGATGCTATCCAACCATCTCATCCTCTGTTGTCCCCTTCTCTTCCCACCTTCAATCTTCCCCAGCATTAGGGTCTTTTCCAATGAGTCAATTCTTCGCATTCGGTGGCCAAAGTATTGAAGTTTTAGCTTCAGCATCAGTCCTTCCAATGAGTATTCAGCACTGATTTCCTTTAGGATTGACTGGTTGGATCTCCTTGCAGCCCAAGGGACTCTCAAGAGTCTTCTCCACCACCACAGTTTAAAAGCATTGGTTCTTCAGCACTCAGCTTTCTTTATGGTCCAACTCACATCCATACATGACTACTGGAAAAACCGTAGATTTGACTAGATAGACCTTTGTTTTGCTGCTTAATATGCTGTCTATGTTGGTCATAACTGTCCTTCCAAGGAGCAAGCATCTTTTAATTTCATGGCTGCAGTCACCATCTGCAGTGATTTTGGAGCCCCCCAAAATAAAATCTGACAAGGCTTCCATTGTTTCCCCATCTATTTGCCACGAAGTGATGAGACTGGATGCCATGATCTTAGTTTTCTGAAAGTTTATTTCTCAGGAGGCAAGTCGAGTGCTCTGGTATTCCCATCTCTTTAAGAATTTTGCAGTTTGTTGTGATCCACACAGTGTAAAAAAGGTAAGGAAACTGTTCATTGAGTACAACACAGTGTATAAAAGGTAAGGAAACTGTTCATTGAGTACACCATACAGTCTTCCTTCAAGGTTTTTTATTTTAAAATAATAGTCCACCATGTTTTCTTTTGTTCTTCGATGGCCTACTGCACCATTTCTTTTGCTTATTGCTTTGTTTGTTTGTTTGTTCATTCATTCATACACTCGCAAGTTCAATGAGCTTCTCCTGGGTGATAAATACAGTATACACTGGTAGGGATACACTGATAGACAAGGTCCTGGCTCTTCTGAGCTTAATGTCATGTACAATTGCAAACGCATATATGATGGAAGAAAGAGAAAAATACGTCAGTAGAGTAAATTTAAAAGAGAGCTACATATCAATTGAGTTAATTTGAGGATAAATATCTATATATAAGAAAGTTATGCAAGACAATAGGAAAAGTATGGTGAACTTCATGAGAGAATGTAACTCAGTTATGTCATCCACAGGTGAATTAGTCTTTTAACAGGTATCCACTGAAACTATAATCCTAAGATCATCATGAACAATAAAATGAGTGTGGGGAGAGGGGCTCAGAGATCCATCTAACACTTCTTGGTACCCTACTTTGTGTTCCACCTACTATAAAAAAGGAGCCAAGTTGTGGACCATTATAATTCACTTTCAGGCACCCTGAGGATCCTTCATGAGGCAGATTGTGCCAATAGCATTCTATAAATTTTGAGTCAAATGAAAGACTTCTTTAAATAATATCATACCTACAGTTAAGGGTAATGTGTTATGGAGATTTTAAGAAACTAGTATTCCAAACTGCATTAGGTCATTGAAATATGAGTCCAGGGGCCATATGAATAAGTGACATTCAATATATGCCATTTAAATACCAAAGCGGTGAAGCCTTAATGCACTGAGTGAACAGAGGCCTTGAAAATGAGGCAGGAATGACTTTTCCTCTTTCAAATGCAATGTGATTGGGTAATTTCATGCTCAAAATTTTTTCCTAAGGTTGCCAAACTGAACATCATATTTTCCATAATATCACTGGCAATTAGTATATCAGCCAGGCAGCTAACTCCATCTCTTATTAGGTGAGCAACAGAAAATCTGATAAATGTGTATGTTATAGCTTCATTTCAGTATAATTTAAACCATAATTTTAGTGAAACAACCAAAATAATGTCCTGCAATGTGATGTGCAGTGTATTTTGGAAAAGGTGGTTAACTGTCAGATCTTGACTGCCACTGGATGAAGTGGACCCTTCTGCAACTGACTTCTGGTGTTGGAGTGCTGGGGCTGCTTCCGTCTTCTTAGACCAGGGAACCCAGCCCTGCAACGTAGTCCCTGGTCTTCACACAAATCATCTCTTTGGGATTCTTCAGAGCCTTGACTCCTCCTGTTTGTGGGGAACTTCAAGGAGAATGTCGTGTAGATTCACCAAATTTGTTTTTCCATGGAAACCTTTTTCTTCATGGAGTTCTTGAAGAGGTACTGTTCTGGAAGACCTATTTCAGGAAATACTTCCTAAGACCTACTGTTTTCTAGAATCACAGATGCCATGACCATTGGAAGTTAGGTTTTCTCAGCTTTTACGAGGGAGGGAAGAATTCTGACTCTGTCACAGATAAACGACTTTTCACCCAATAAATTTACTATGGAATAAAAAGCTCAGAATAGAAATCTCTTATTTATGTCTATAGATTTATACTTTTGATTAGCTTTTCCTCTTGTTTTTTTTTTTCACCCTTCTTTCAATTGTATCATAAAATAAGATTCCCTTGAACTCAGTGTTTATGTCAATGTTGCTTTTCCAGCATTCCATGTTTCTCCTTTAATCCCTTGCATGTTATACCTTGATCTTCACTTCTATTTTCTCTCTCTTGTTCTCTTCTGTTTTCTTTTTCAGGGTTTTGTTTTCCAAGTTAATCTCTCTAGTGAAAATCCATTTACACTTCTTACAAAAAGGCACCTAAACTTTAATGTAATTATGAATTGATGAAAGAGACAAATGGATATTATTCAAAATTAGAACACACCAAATTACATAGCTTATAAAGAAGAATTTGCATCCTGATTCATATAAAGCATGCATTTTGTGAAACTTTTAAATAATTATTTTCTAAAGTTTTGAATATTTGGGTTGTTAAAAATGACAATTCTTAAAGTATAATTAACTTCCAATAAGTCTGAGTAGTGATTATACTTACATCTTTAGTCACTTCAGTAAACATGTTGACTAATACTTCCCAAATTTGTTTGATGATGAAAATCACTTGGCAAACTTGTCAAAGAGAGATTCTTAGATGCCACTCCATGCACACTGACTCAGAATCTCCAGGGGCATCTATATTTTAACATCAGCAGACAAGTTTGAAAAACTGTTCTAGGTCTGGCTTTAATGACTTACAAGCAGAATATTACAGAAATAATTTCTTGCATGTATTATGCTGTCCTTTACTTTCTAAATGGAAAATAAATTAATTTAAAAGCCTCTGAGAATATTAAATGATTTCCTGTACTCCAATAATAGGTAGTGAGTGAGTGAGTGAAGACGCTCAGTCGTGTCTGACTCTTTGCGACCCCATGAACTGTAGCCCACCAGGCTCCTCTGTCCATGGGATCCTCCAGGCAAGAATACTGGAGTGGGTTGCCATTTCATTCTCCAGGGGATCTTCCCAACCCAGGGATCGAACCCAGGTCTCCCGCAGACGCTTTAACTGAGCCACCAGGGAAGCCCTACTGACTGTTTAGTATATGCACTCTTCATCTGTACACATACATATAAAAATGTTGCTGTATAATTAGATTTTCAATAAAAGAACAAAAGAGAAGAGAAATTTTACTTATCTTCCCTAGAGGTTAAACATGTAACCTCTTGCATTTTTTGTTTGGATAGCTTCTTTGTTGAGCTGTCAGAATGTGTATTTCATAAGTCATTCCCTTCCACCCCGTGTTCACTGTGTATTGTGAGAGAGTCACAGAATAACGGGTCCCTGTCGGCCACAGTTCGCCTCGTCGTGGTTGTCTGCCAAAGGGAGCTAGTCACCTGGATGAGTCAGACTTAGGAACAGCTTTATGATTATTCGTATGAGTCTCTAGAGAAAATCTAAAATAGAGTGAAACTGACATCCAAGCGTTAGGCCTCACAGGTGGCCCACCTCAACTGGAATTTTCCCAAAGTTAAATAGAGGAGACAAATTTGGCCTTTTCTGTTTACTAACCGAATGTCCCAGAGAGAAAATTGGAAATGAACACGTCTCAGTTTATATTCCTAGAGACTAAAGCACTTCTGATTTCAGGCCCCAATATCATCTCTCATCATTGCAGTGGCTTAGTGTTGAACAGAAAATTCTGAAAAGCTCCAGGAAAAAATATTGATATAGAGGAGACAAACTGAATGTGCCAATATTTGAAATACATGGTGCTTTGGTGGAAATGATTAATTTTTTCTTAATGTTTTCCTTGTTTGGTTTAGCTTTTCTTCAGTGAATAGCCAAAAGTGGCCACAAGTCAAAACAACATTGATTATTATAAACAATTATCAATGTAAAATTGGGGAGGAGGGATAATTTCCTCCTCCTTAACCAATTTGATTCTCAATTAAAAGAAATTCTGAGCTATTAATTCCAACGTCAAGGTCTCCTTGGTTCACTTAGGTTTGGGATATGTATAGAAGTAACCACCAGATGGCAACATTGCTTAAGAAATGAGAGGCTATTAGTCCTCAGTACTAAGACTCGCTGCTGCAGCTGCTAAGTCACTAAAACTCGCTGACTTGCTAGAGAATAGTAAAATCTTTTCCTTAAGTAAAATCTGTAATTTAGTTACTAGTTTTACTGCTCTCCATAAATTTGGAGAACAACGTAAATTGATAGAGAATGGCCAGGCATAAAATACAAAGAGTGTGATGGAAAACGTGAAGTGTTATATAGCTATCATTATACCTAATGAAGGATTTATGCATTTGATCCCCCAAGGCTCAAGAAGCAATTCCTGTGCCAGAACAAACTTTCCTGTGTTGACTTTATAATTTCTTCATGCAGCCTAACACCATCATCTTATTAATTTGGAGTTCTTACTAAAACATAATTCAATTCCTTAATAAACATTTTTATTATATTTATATAGTACAGCTCTTTGCTATACTATATATAGCATATAGCTCTTTGCTCTTAAACATGGAGTAGGAGAAACTGAAGGTTTAATAATCCTTTAAGATCTCCAAGTTTTCTCAAACTGTTAGCTTTTCTCATGGTCCAAACTCCCCAGGTCAATCCTGAGCAGGGAGGTCAGTTTCAGAAACCCTTAGGATTATTCCAAACAATGTAATTTTCACCTGGAAGATAGAATAATATTGCTGAGAAACTGTCTACAAAATTACAGGAACTCACCAGAATAATATTGTGAGCATTTGAAAAAGTCCCCAATGAAAGGGAGAAAATTTTATAGCATTAATTAAAACTTTATCAAAAAATAAATCTTTGCAGAAGCAGAAATGTTTCCTGTCAAAAGTATAGAGTTCCAGGCTGAGGGGCAAGGAGATAAGTTAGGAGTTTGGGATTAAAATATATACACTACTATATATAAAATAGATAAACTACAAAGACCTACTGTACAGCACAGGGAACTATACTCATTATCTTGTAATAATTTATAATGGAAAAGAATCTGAAAATACATGTGTGTGTATATGTATATATATATGTGTATATATATATATATATATATATAACCAGATCACTATGCTATACACTTGAAACTAACACAATATTGTAAATTAAATATACTTCAATTTTTAAAATGTAGACTTCCATTTTGGCCTCTCTAGACCTACTCTGGTTATTTTTTTTTTCTACTTTATTTTTTAATAATTTTTCAGAGAACATTGTTCTTAAATTTACATCTTTACAGTCAATGAAAGTCTCACTGTGGAAACTATCCCTTCTGTCAATGGCCACACATCTAAGTTTAAATTAAAATTCTGGTTTTCAAGCAAAATTTGATGACAGATTTTCTACTTCCTGTTTCTTTATGAGGCTTCAGTCCAATTCTTTCAGCTCTGTATCACCTCAGTCAGACGTCTGGGGAAAGTGGTCAATCCCCTATTTTTCCAGTATCCTCATAGACATAGCGGTTTTAGGATATTGTCGCTGATGGCTGGGAAAAGAAACTCTTCCTTGCTGTGGGTTTATTATCAATAACAAGGATGCTGTTAATGTTGTAAACCATCAGCAAGCCTAAAGCTTATCTGTATTTAGTTTTAACAATAGAGCATCTGTCTATTCCATATTTAATTTTTAATAAATAGACATTGTGCTTGGTCCCAGGAGGGCAGAATCATTGTGGGAAAGGTACCTATCACTCTTAAACCAAAATAGTGTAATAGAACCTTTGCCCTAGAAAGGGAAAGGGAAAGTTTTGAATGTTCAAGATGTGAGGAAAAGGAGTGAGGATTAAAGAAGGGTTGCAAGGGGGGCTGTTTTCAAAGACATCTCTTTGTTCCTAGTTTTGGTACCAGAACTATGTCTATTAAGGCAAGCAGAGGTGAAAACACAGTGTCCATGTTCAGTTGCGCAGATTTTGCTTTTCGAGTCCCCAGGGAGCCCCTCTCATTTGGATAACTGCTATTCAAAGTGCAATTTGACAAGGAGCTGGGATCAGAATATAAATCAATGCACTGCTTCCTTCACTGAGAAAGTCTTGCTAAGGGAAAAAACAAACCAAAAGCTGCACTAAACAGCACGGCTAGGGACACAGGTGATTTAAATTTTGATGCAAGCTCGTTATTTAACGATAGACCTGAAATCCATAGTTTGTGAACTGGCAGCAGTCCTGAGCAGCACCGATTAGACTATGATGAGAGCTGTGGCACCTGGGCTTGGAATCCACCTGCCGATGCCGGGCACATGGGTTTGATTTCTGGTCCAGACAGATCCCACATGCTGCAGAGCTGCTGTTCTCTGCAGCAAGAGAAGCCACCGCAATGAGAAGCCCCTGCTCACCACAACTAGAGAAACCGGAATGTAGCAACGAAGACCCAGTGTAGCCAAAACAAACACCAAACGGTGTCCCCTAGAACTGTGCATTGCTCAAAAGTGAAACTTACAGTAAACCTGCATAAGAGACGGTGGCTTTAGTACTGGTTTAGTGGCATCTTCAAAGTCTTGAAAGGTCTCATTTAAGAGGAGATTTTCAGAACCATTTTTGCTGTTTCCCTATTGAGGAGGATATAAACCTTATATAAACCATATTCTTCAAACAGGACTTCTGTCTTCCTTCTGAGATTCTTAGGAAAAGTATGTGCTAGGGTCTGGACTAGGGTGAGGCAAGTGATAGCAGTTGTACTATTAATAGATACCCCAAACTCAGTAATAAAATATTTTAATGCAATACTAAAAAATAGTCAAAGTTAAGGGGAAAAAATCCACTATGAACAAAGTGTTTGCCTTTTAAATAAAGACAGGATGACATTGGTAATACATTTTAGGGGGTTCTGAATCTATGATTTGAATTGTCTGAAGTGTCTGCAAATTAATTCAATATGGCTAGTATCTCTGGGCTTTGATGAGAAAATATCATTGTGATCTGTTTCTTTTCAATGAATCAGATTGGAAATAAAACAAGACCAAAAGTAGCAAGTCACATGAAACTGCATTTATCAGCAACTTTCCTCTGTGACCACAAAAACAAAAAAATGCTAAATCTAAGAAATAACATGGATTTGCCCATCTTCGGTTTCTGATCATGTGAACTGTGTTACACAGGTCTGATCGATCAACTTCCTTTTGATTTCTAGGACTGTTTCAGACCAACACAGACAATCAGATGGAAGCGCCATCTGATTTGTGGCCTTCTGTACTGGTGGACCTGAAAGGCATTTCTAATCAAGGGGTACTGTGAATAAAAATGCAATATGCATTTCATTTGACTTTAATCTCTGTGTGCTGGAGAGTTGCCTTGAGAAGAGATGGCCCTCCAGCAATTGCAGGATGGTGCAGTGTACACCAACACTTGAGTGATCTCTGCCTTGAAGAACAATGAGAACTTTAGAAAGCAACTGGAAAGTCATCCACTTTGGAGGTAATACTGATGCCCCACTGAGCGTCTCTCTTGGAAACCTCGCTTCTAAGAGCCAGAAATATGTTTAACTGAACTTGTTAATTTCTAAATATTCTTAATTGTGACAATAGAGTTATTGAAAACAAAAGAAAGCTGATTTTTTCCTTCTTCCCAAGAACCTGCAGAACTATGTACGCTTATAACCCTGAGGCCCAGGGGCAATGCTCTGTTATGATTCTTAAACTTGACACAGAGGCCCAGCACAATCCTGGGCTGCTGCCAGTCACACTGAACATGAACTAGGGTATATCAGCAAAGCAAGATCATCCCCCAAATAAAACAATTTAGTGTCTGTCATTTTCAAAAAATACTATAACTAGCTTTAGGGAAAAAAATCAGAATTTTGTTAGAGTTCCTTAAGCTTTTAGACTGTGAAAAATATTGAATTATGTGAGAGTGGGGGAATTGCATTATAATTTATTCAAGTTTAAGGTCTTTGAAGGCAAAGTAACACACACATACAGGTGCAAAATGCAAAGCCAGAGTGTCAATTGAGGCTTTTAGGGAAGATGGTCAGCCAGCTTGCCTGATGAGGGGGTTGCTTTTATTACCAGAAACTCTGACTAGAAAAGAGGTCCTTCATGTCTGGAGGATTCCCTTTGCTCCTGCTCCTTATTGTGGGTGTGAAGATTCCCTCCACCGGTAGAAACGCTTTCCACAGGCCTCCCGGCAGAGCCCTAACTTCAGTGCTCGCCCCAACTCCACAGCAGTTGTCTGATGAGGGAATTTTAACCACAGAGGTTGGCTCCTTTAGGGCGTCTTTGAGCTATAAAGAAGCCACACCAACTGATGTGGACACTAAATGGGACTGGGGTGGCACCATTTCCATTAACAGAACACTTCTCTGGGTTTTACCAAGAGGAAAGAGCTGGGTTATTTCCTCCCTCACTTTCCCTCTGGCTCAGCTTTGAGCAAGGCAGACTCCTGATGCTCTGTGCAAAATACAGGGCTAGAGTTTACCGAGAGGGTTGGGAGGTATGACTGACATGTAGACACTGATTTTTTTTTTTTGCACTAGGCTCCTTTCTCTGCGAGTATATAACCAACAGATGGGCATTCCAGAACCAGCTCAAGGGAGAAACTCTACTGCACACAGCACATGGACACACATTCTGTACCACATGCAAAGACATGCTGATGAAGGCTGGAGACCTGGCTGTGGGCAACTTTATTCTGAATATGTAAAGTCAGGCTGCTGGGACCCTGCCTCAGAGAGGAAGGGTCCGGGAGACTCTTTCCAGGCTGTCTTTGAAAAAATAGTCACTTATGCCTCATGAAGTGAAATATTTGCCTTCAAGTAGAGTAGCATGAGAATTGAGCTGATGCCAGTTTTAAAATAATTCTCAGTCCAGAACTTCAGAAGTGGGGTACAATGATGCCTGTGATGGAAAAAAAAAAAAACTTAGGCGTTTTCCCCCTTGAAGTCAAGTGAAGAGCTTGAGAGTATTCTAGCTTTCAACCCCATATCTCAGGGAAGTGGGGGACTTTCCCCCAAGGCTGTGAGTCTCCATCCTGGAGACACTGGGTGAGTGAGAGCTTCCACCACTGCCCCACAGGGCATGTCCCTGGGTTAGAGGAATGGTCTCATCCACAAGGTGGCTGCTCCTCCATTCATGTTGGGGCCGCAGGACAGACACTAGCTAAGGACTCCGCAGGGCTGGGTTTCCTTTGAGGAATGCAGGGCCTTGGAGGGAGAGCTAGCAGGAACAAGAAGGTACAGAAGGAAGACAAGAAGTTACCCCCAGATGGTAGCCCCTGTTGAGGCACATCTTGAAGAAATATGGCATCAGTCTGAGTTCCTTATCTTCTCTCCTCTCCCCTCTTCCTCCTTCTCTCTCTCCTGGGATTTCAGCCTAACTAAGAAGAATCTTGTTGCAACAAGGCTTTCCAACCAGCAGGTGGGAGTTCCCTTTGGGATCCAGGACGAGGGAGAGAGCGCTTTGAGTGGATAAAAGAGATGTATTTGAAGGGGCGGGGGGCGCAGGACAGGGGTGAAACTGGTAGGATAAATATCATGGCTAAGAGGAGTGGCAGATTACTGGGTGGGTCTGGAAGTCTCATCATTTGCTGAGGCAGAGCCAAACTGTCCATTCCTTCTTGTCTCCTCCCCTTTCCCTTGTTCCCCAGAACTGCCTGAGCCCTGAACCAACCCTTGACCCTCTGAGCAGGCTGTTTGATTTGTGGAATTACTGCCCAGGCTTCAGGTCTTTGGGGCTGAGAATTCCTGCTCTGCCTGTGGTTTCCTTTGTGAACTTGGGCAATTCATTTAACTTCCCAGAGACTCACTTTGATGGATAAAATGGGAGGTTTATAAGAACTAAATCTGAAACAAAGAACAGCTACTAGATAAATGTGTTGAGAACCCCAGTCTCCACAGAACACTGAAGAAGCAGCTGGAGAAGTTAAGCCGTCTCTTGCTGACGATGCTCAGCATCCTGTCTCATCACACCCTGCTCCAGCCCCGCCCCTTCCTCCTCAGTGCTGTGGCCCTTTCCCCTGATTCCCAGGTTCTGAGTTTTCTAGTTTTCAGGTCCCAGGCGGGGGCACTCCTAGGAATCCTGGGACTTTACTTGTGAGAAGCTGTCAGTGAAGACAGGGCACAGCCAAGGAAAACCCACTGTAGGGTGTATAGATGGTCAGGTCAGACCTGGCTCTCCTACCAGCTTTGGTGGAAACACATCACTGCTGTTTCTTTAGAAAGATTTAATATTTTTGAGAAACAGCAGTTCAGTATTGCGCATAAGAGAGGGGACTGAAGAGCACATTGTTTTAGCAGGAAAAAGCAGACATCTCAAATAACAGGGGCACCCCGCTGCAATCCTACTGTGCTATATCGACATATGCTACACCATTGTAATACAAAGCAAAGAATTTATGAAGCTGGGGGACCTTACCCCTCAAGGTTTTCTCCTGCAGCATAAAGATGTCTGAGCATTTAGGACAAGACCTGTGAACTGATTCCTTCTGTAATGAGACCTCTGCGCAAAGGCTCTCCCCGTGCTGTGTCTGTAGAGTAACCAGTGTAATTTCTGGTCTGGTCTGGAGCTTTGGTGAAAGGAAGAGAGGCTCCATTTCCTCTTGGTACGGCTAGTTCTTGCAGTGTTCCCTAGAAGCAGTGTTTTGTCTAGTCCTAACGGAATTTGAGACTGAAGGCATCATTCCTTCCACTCTGCAGATGCAAAAGCTTAGTAACTTGTGAATGGTCTCAGCTCCAGTACCCACCCCTCCTCATCTTTTCTATTAAGATATATGACAGCAAAGAGTCCCCACAGTTATTCTGTCAGAGTTGGAGAAAATGGGCCTCAGCAATGTGTTATTTTAATACTGAGCTCACTAAATCCCTCTCCAGGCTCGACTCACTCTTCTAATTAAAAACTCAATTAACTCAAATATATAAACATGGGGAAAGTGCGAGCTCGTGTTTCATTTGGAGCCCAACTTCAGCGAATGGCAGACAGTTTTTCTGCCTCTTACTTTCTGCAGTGTGAACCTGCAGGGGCTGATTACCCAGCCTCTGCCTCTCTGACTGCCATATGCTTTCCTCGCTGCAATGTTAATCAAGACCAGACTTCGCTTGATGTGAAATGAGATCTGAAGGCTCCGAGAAGTCATCCTCTTGAAATCCGAGCAGCTGGATCCCACAGACTGAGAGAATCTGATTTAGAAACATCATTTCCAGGCTAGGTTTCCAGTCCATCTTAAAGGGGACATGGCTCACATCTTTGGGCCCTGGGTTGCATGAGATCTTGGGGTTTCCTGTGACCCTGAACCTGGCTATAGAGCTAGTTTAGGAAATGAGAAATGAATTTTTGGATGGTCATATGGTTAGATCTGCAGTCTGTTGAGTTCACCGGGTTTACGAAGGGTTTTCCAGCAACTTAGTGAGAGAACAATGAATATTGTTATAGATTAAATACTGTATATGAGTTTTTTTCAAGATTTTTAATTAAATCAGATGAACAGAGCTCCAGTGAGACCTTGTGGGAGTTAAGAAAACTGCAAATAAATTGTTCTTGGCACACAATGAAACGAGAAGTGGAGTCTGGAGTTTTAATAGAGTTGTGGAGGCTTAGGGGGAAACAGAACCCTGAAACAGAGGGCAGCTGGGTTGTTTCTCCCAGACCTTGCTTGGTGGTGGTGATGGTAGGGTTCTCTGCCCAGAGACTTACTCTTTGGTCGAAGTGAGAAACCTCAAGTGTGTCTATAGAGCAGTGCCCACGAAAAGAGACCATTGTCCCAGAAAAGCTTTTTATTTTCAGTCTTTGGTGGTGAATCTGGAGCTTTTCATATTCATTTGCTCAGTGGAAGGAGAAGTACCACTTCCTGGTTTATGACCCACATCTATTTAATAGAGTTGTGGAGGCTTAGGGGGAAACAGAACCCTGAAACAGAGGGCAGCTGGGTTGTTTCTCCCAGACCTTGCTTGGTGGTGGTGATGGTAGGGTTCTCTGCCCAGAGACTTACTCTTTGGTCGAAGTGAGAAACCTCAAGTGTGTCTATAGAGCAGTGCCCACGAAAAGAGACCATTGTCCCAGAAAAGCTTTTTATTTTCAGTCTTTGGTGGTGAATCTGGAGCTTTTCATATTCATTTGCTCAGTGGAAGGAGAAGTACCACTTCCTGGTTTATGACCCACATCTTCCATCTTTCCAGATATGTGCAGAGGAGGTGATAATGTCTCTGGAACTACCTTGAGTGAGACTCCCATGAGACAGCAAGTATGGAAGGAAGCAGAACACTTGGACCCTTAGATTATTCAAGTGTTCCGCAGTTCCAGTGAAGTCACAAATGGCCTCTTCCTAATCTGATATGCAAAGCAAGCTCCTCTGTTTATATGGAAGTGATAAACTCTGCCTCACAGTATGACGCCTGGAGGGCCTGACTCTAGACTTCTTTTACACAGTAGAATTCATAGTGTGATCAATATACTATTTTTTTCCAGGTATCTGTTTACTCACAGCTGAATATAATTTCTGTTATGTTGGCTCAATTATGTTTTCTGAAACATGGTTTATGGAAATTTATCAATATTTATATCATGCTGATTAAATCATATAGAGAAATAGTCCTTAATATCAAGAGCTTGAGATTTCCACCAGGTCAAGATGGCAAAATCCCCTGTTCTCTGAAGACATACTTTTAAACATAAAAAGTTTAGTGCAATTTAAGGATTTATGTTATTTATACTTCATCTAGAAACCTCAAACAGATTCCATTTTATCTCATACAACTACTTACTCAAATCTTGAGTGACAAATTCCTTTAATTGCAGAGGTTGTTGGGAAAACATACTCTCAAGGCCCACACATTCATTCTGTCTGGACACCCTGTTCCCCAGCTAGCATCAAATACCTGTGGTTTGCATTTGCCTGGGGCAGGGCAAATGGAACCAGCTGGGAGATTTCAGTGGGAAATTCTTGATTAAACACAATGGTTGTGTAACTCAGATATCATCTGAGGTCCCCTGAGCCCTTACGATCTAGACAGGAGTGGCCTAACCTACAAATAAAGACCTCAAGTTAAGTTCAGTGTCCACTCAAGATTCTGAAATTCATTGCCATTTCCCGTGTCCTCTGAGGTCTTGTTTTACATTCTGAATCTTGGTGGTGTTTCAGTTTTTTCTGTCCCATACAACTCCAAACTTAGAATCTTCTTGATTGCACTCTCACAAATGCTTGTGAATACACAACGGTGAACTACAGTAAAGGTTTTTTTTTTTTAAATTTTTTAAAATTAATTTTTGGTGGCACTGAATCTTCGTTGCTGTGCCAGGGCTTTCTCCAGCTGTGGGGACCTGGGGCTGCCCTCTAGTTGCTGTGCATGGGCCTCTCATTGCTGTCATCTCTTGCAGCAGAACACAGGCTCCAGGGGCATGTGCTGTGTGGTACACACGCTTTAGTTTCCTGAGGCATGTGAACTCTTCCTGGACCAGGGATTGAACCATGTCCCCTGAATTGGCAGGCAGATTCTTATCCATTGTCCCTTCAGGGAAGTCCTGTAGTAGAACTTTTACTAAAGGTCTATGAATTAGTTTGTGAGAGCTTCACAACAGCACACAACACAGTCATCAGTGTACAACTGCATATCAAATAGTTTTATTCTTGTTTAACTTTATTGAGATAAACTGATACACAAAAATTGTATACATTTAACGTCTATATCTTGATGACTTTGGACACATGCATACACCTGTAATATCATTCCAAGGTACTAAACATATACCTTAGCTCCCCAAATTTCCTGTGTTCTTTTTACATTTTGTTTTTTCCAGTAAGAACACTTCATGAGATCTACCCTATTAACGTATTTTGAAGTTCATGGTACCATGTTGTTAGCTATAGGTACTATATTATACAGCAGATCTCTAGAACTTATTCATCTTGTGTAACAGAAACTTTATACCTTTTGAAAAACAATTCCCCATTTTCCTCTCCCTAGCCCCTGACAACAACCATCTTATTCTTGATTTTGGTAAGTCTGACCATTTTATATTCTTATTTTTAAAAAATTTTTCTTGGAGTACAGTTGATTTACGAGTTTGGCTACTCTTAAATACCTCATTTAGGTGAGACATCCCTGGTAGCTCAGCTGGTAAGAATCCGCCCTGCAGTGCAGGAGACCTGTTCGATTCCTGGCTTGGGAAAATCCCCTGAAGAAGGGATAGGCTACCTATTCCAGTATTCTTGTCTGTAGAATCCTATGGATGGAGGAGCCAGGTGGGCTACAGTCCACAAGGTCACAAAGAGTCAGACACGACTGAGCGACTAACACTTTTCATTTAGGTAGTGTGCACATTTTTCCTATGATTGCCTTATTTTACTTAATGTAATGTCCTCTAGTTTCATCCATGTTGTCACAAATGATGGCATTTCCTCTTTTTTAAAAAGCTGAATAATATTTTGTATTCTCTCTCTCTTTAGTCATGTTCAACTCTTTGCGACTCTATGAACTGTACCCCGCCAGGCTCCTCTGTCCATGGGATTCTCTAGATAAGAATATTCGAGTGGGTTGCCATGCTCTCTTCCAGGGGATCTTCCTGACTCAGGGATTGAACCCACATCTCTTATGTCTCCTGTCTTGGTAGGGGGGTTCTTTACCACTAATGCTGCCTACCCGCCAGGCTCCTCTGTCCATGGGATTCTCTAGATAAGAATATTCGAGTGGGTTGCCATGCTATCTTCCAGGGGATCTTCCTGACTCAGGGATTGAACCCACATCTCTTATGTCTCCTGTCTTGGTAGGGGGGTTCTTTACCACTAATGCTGCCTGGGAAGCCACCAGCTCCCTGCCCCCCATAATACTAAGTCACTTCAGTTGTGTCCGACTCTGTGTGACCTCATAGACACCAGCCCACCAGGCTCCCCCATCCTTGGGATTCTCCAGGCAAGAATACTGGAGTGGGTTGCCATTTCCTTCTCCAATGCATGAAAGTGAAAAGTGAAAGTGAAGTCGCTCAGTCCTGTCCGACTCTTAGTGACCCCATGGACTGCAGCCCACCAGGCTCCTCCATCCATGGGATTTTCCAGGCAAGAGTACTGGGGTGGGGTGCCATTGCCTTCCCCGCCTCCCCCCTCATATATATATATTTGTGTGTGTATATATATATATATACACACACAAATATGTATCTCACATTTTATTTATATATTCATCTGGCCATTAGGGTTGTCTCTATATATTTTTGAGAACTTCCATATTGCTTTCTATAGTAACTTCAACATTCTGAGTTCCCATTAAAGTGTGCAAAGGTTTTAATTTCTCCCCATCCTTGCCAACGCTTGGATGTTTTAAGACATCTATCACCACCAGCACATCTCACTAGCCTGTCACACTGTATATCCAGGCTTCATGCCACTTTGCTAGCTCTTCTTCTCTCTTAATCTCCTCTGTCTCTTGACTCCTATAAGGCCTGAGTTGCCTACAAGGACTCCATACTCCTCCAGCTTTGTTCTCTCTAGTCCGTATTCTCAATGCACCTCTAGACCCACTTTCTCAGATCCATGATGGATCAGAATCCATCACAGTGTTTTTCATTGAGTAAGAGTATCACTCCTTCAGCCAGTCCATCCTCCTTTCAAGGAGGCAAACTCTGGCTTCTTAGTTTATCAGCACCTTGACCTCGGACTTCTAGCCTCCAGAACAGTGAGAAATAAACACTGTTTAAACCACCCAGTCCCTGCTATTTTGTTATAACAGCCAAGTTGACTAAGACAGCTGCAGTGTGAGAACTTAAACTGCCACACCCTATAATTTTTAAAAGAAAAGCTGACATTTTCTGGTATTTAAAACAGCAGGTGAGCCAAATGAAACAAAACTGAAGGCTGAATGCAACCTCTGGATCACCACTTTGCAACTTTGCCTGTAATAATTAAGAGCTTGGACTCTAAAATTAGAAAGGCCAGAGTTTCTCAAGACTTAGCACTCATTAGCTGTGTGTCCTTGGGCCAATTAACGTCCTTTAGGAATTCAGTTCTCTCCTCTGTAAGCTAAACATAATGATAGCACCCTATGGGGTTAAATGAGATCTTTTAGGAAAAGCAGCACATTGCAAACAAATAGAAAATGCTAAAATGAGTCCATCTGAAAAGGCTACATACTGTATGATTCTAACTACATGACATTCTGGAAAAGACAAAAGTCTGGAGACTGTAGAAAGGTCAGTGGTTGCCAGAGACCAAGGGGAGGAAAGGAGGAATGAATTGGAGCACAGGAACTTTTTAGGCCAGTGAAACTATTCTGTTTGATACTATAATGGGAAATACATGTCATCATACATTTGTCAAAACTAGTAGAAGGTATAATGCAGTGAATCTTAATGTAACTATGGATTTTAATTAATGATAATGTATTAATATTAGCTCTTAAAGGAAATCAGTCCTGAATATTCACTGGAAGGACTGATGCTGAAGCTGAAACTCCAATACTTTGGTCACCTGATGCAAAGAGCTGACTCATTTGTAAAGACCCTGATGCTGGGAAAGATTGAGGGCAGGAGGAGAAGGGCACGACAGAGAATGAAATGGTTGGATGATATCACCGACTCAACGGACATGGGTTTGGGGGAACTCCAGGAGTTGGTGATGGACAGGGAGGCCAGATGTGCTGTGGTTCATGGGGTCACAAAGAGTTGGACACAACTGAGTGACTGAACAAAACTGAATTGAATATTAGCACATCAGCTGTAACACATGGACCACACTAATGTCAGATGTTAATAATAAGGGGAAACTGGGGATGAGACGAGAAGGTATATGGGAAAAAAATGTCAAAGTGAAAGATGATTATTGATGATGAAGATAAATATGGTCTGTATGTTTATATTAGGTAGTTGCTGCTGTATACCGTGTCACCCCCCAATTTCATAGTTTAAGGCAATAACTGCATATTACTGCTCACAAGTTAATGGGGCAGCTTTGTGGTTCTGATGGTTTGGATCAGGGTGGCTCATGTCCTTACAGTCAGCGGCAAATCAACAAACTCTTCTGGGGACTTCCCTGGTGGTCCAGTGGTTAAGATTTTGCTCTGCAATGCAAGGGACGCAGTTTCAGTCCTTGATTGGTGAACGAAGATCCCACATTCCGAGGGGGTAACTGAGCTCTTGTGTCATGCTAGAGCGTCTTTGTGCCACAACAAAAGGTCCTGCATGCTGCAGCGAAGATCCTATGTGATGACACTAAGACCCAATGAAGCCAAATAAATAAATACTAATTTTTAAAAAATTTCTTTATGAGCTCATCTTGGTGAAATTTTGTAACATGGGGCTCTTGGATCAGCTACCACGTGTATTATAGGTGCCAGCAGGGATCTCATCTGATACAGTCCAGTCAACTGACCGTGGACCATGTGCTCTTTCATTCCCTAGCAGGCTTGTCCAAGTTTGTTCACATGGTGGAGCCAAGGTCAAGGAGACGGGGAGAGTGCAAGTCCTTGCACACTGTTACTTCCTCCACTTCTGTTGGCCAAAGCGAGTTACAAAGCCAACCCACACCCAAGGATGGAGAAACAGGCTGCATCTCTTGATGGTAGGAGCTTCGGCATTGCATTGCCAAGGGCCTGGATGCCTGAAGAAGAACAACCACAGCTGTTTTGTTTCCATTCATTCCACCAAATTGATGATCATGGAAATCTTCTTCTTACCCATCTCAATGACATCACCCTTCATCCATCCTAAGACCCTTTCCCCAGATTTGATTGGCTATATCTTGGTCAAAGATATAGCTTGGTCTTTTCTTTTATCTAACTGGAGGTTTGGATTGGAAAGTTAAACTTGCCCAGAGCCTAAAATTTTAATGCAGAGAGACCAAGGGAATACAAAAATCACTCAAGTCTGGTACCCGAGTCTGCACTGGAGAAACGTGGACCTTAAAATGTGGGAGATGTTCTGAAAGGGACCTATGAGCCTATCCCAGGCCCTGTGAACATATGTTAACACCTCTCATCTGGTGTTATCAAGAGCAGTGGCTTTTGTTGCTCAATCACATAGGAAAAAAGAAAATTTGATTTCATTTACCACAATTTATGAAGCCCCGAGTCACCCATACATGACTCATAACATTTGTTGGAGGAGAATAAGACTAACAGCTGCCCAGGGAATCAATATGGCACACATATGGTGCTCAATGTGGCTGTGGAAATTCAGTGATATTTGAGGGAGAAATGTTCCTACAACTTAGGCACCGAAAGCTATAGTGTTCATCATCTGCCTTTGGGCTGCTGTTTACTTCTGTGGGCAAGCAGTGTGCAATTTACTGGAAAAGTACTTTAAAAAAACCCCAAACACCCACATTATGGAGAAATAGGGTTGAAAATGTTCCAGTTTTACAATTGAATTTATAGTCTTAGCCCTAAGAAAATATTTAGCATCATCTTCATGGATTCAGTATTTCAAATGCTCCAAGAGAAGAAGCCTAACATTAGCTGCTGAGCCTAAGTGTTGGGTCTCCCACTGCACCACTGTGTAGCTGGCAACCCTTGCCATCTGTCCTGTCTTGACCCCCATTGGTGGGAGATTCCTCAGAGTGAGCAGAAGCTCCTTCCATCTCTCAGGGTGCTCTGGTTATGTTGAACACTCCTGCACTTTTCTGTTAATATTACTTCAGTTCTTAAATTCTGCCTGAGAGGGGATAACTCTCAATGCAGCCTTGTTTCTCCAGTGCTCAGGAGCCAACTGTAGGAAGGTTTTCTGCCAGCAGAGGCCAAGGTGAAGTGCCAAAGTTGCTGCCTCTCCACCCGCCCCCAAGAGTTTCAATCCTGACTACTATGACAACACAGGGTATTTCTAGAATAATGTTTTCCAAAGCATATTCCACAGGACAGTTAGATGAACCGATTCTCAAGAAAGTGTTCCCTGGTTGGATAATTTTGAGAAATGACAGAAACCATATTCCCTTCAAAGGTGTATGTTTCCTAACATCTAGCACAGTATATGGAAGAAAGTGGGGGATTCAGTAGCTATCTGCTGAATGGCTGAATTAGATCAGTACTTTCCAAACAACAATAACATGAGATGATTTGGCCCAGATGCAATTTTTTTTATTTTAATGATTTTGTGTTTATTTCAACATGTATTAGTAAAAAGAGTTTTCATGATTTAATGGATGTCATTGATTAGGGCATGGCTAACATTAATATGTGAGCTGATATAAAGAAAAATATTAGGTAAATGAAAGAGTAATTTGTATGCAGATATAATGAAAATCACAAAAATGGCATATGAATGACTGGAGTTTAAGGAAACATCCATTTTATTGTATTTCCTCTGAATCTAGGCTCTGAAGTGAAAGGGTAAGAAGGTGTTTCCTGCTCCCTATAGGAAAAAAGACCGACATCTACTGTTTCCTAATGCTGGAAAATCATACATGAATGGAAACAAATGAATAGGAATCAGTATTTTCTTAAATTCACTCAGTTTGCTGGTAAGCCGTAATGCTTGGTTGAAGAAACCTGGTGACAGTTCTGTAAATGAGATTAGAAATTCTTGCCTACCACTCTGGATCAGGATTTGCTCTGGGTTCCTGTGCTTAGAGGCTCACTGGCTTGAGGTTGGGGCTTTCCAGGTGGCACTAATGGTAAGAACCTGCTTGCCAATGCAGGAGATATAAGAGACATGGGTTCCATCCCTGGCTCGGGAAGATTCCTTGGAGAAGGAAATGTCAACCCACTCCAGTATTCTTGCCTGGAGAATCCTATGGACAGAGGAGCCTGGCGGGCTACATGGGGTCACAAAGAGTCGGACACGACTAAAGTGACTTAGCATGCCTGGCTTCAGGCAGGAGTGGGTGGGACTGAGTTAGAGTATAATATGAATTTGATAATATTAAAAAAATAAGAACGGTGAATCACATTAACTACTTTCAGTTCCTTTTTTTCTAGGAAATTTTCTTCAAATGAAATCCTACTTGGAGCTGATTGTCCTTTTTTCTTTTTATCCCTGTTTCACATTTTAGTCATTTATTCTTTAAAAATTTTTGGCTGCAATGCACAGCATATGGGATCTTAGTTTCCCAACTAGGGTTTAAACCCACACCCCATGCACTAGACTGCCAGGAAAGTCCCTGAAAGCCTATTTGGGAATCCTAGGCAAATAAAAATAGGATCAAACGGGATCCTACTGATGGGGGAAAAGGATTTTGGCAGAGGAGCTGAGTGGGGAGCCAAGCTGTTCCCTCTTGGTCTCACCTTAACCTCTGCTGTGACCCCTAAGTAGAGCTTGAAGACCACAAGATGGGATGGCTCCTGGAGTTTCCTTTAGATTAAAATTTAGTTTTTAACTTATTTGGTATTATGAGAATCAGTAATACTCAAAGTGCATAGGATAACTTGGAGAAGCGTTTTCCTCACATTTTTCGTGGAAATGTAATAACATAAAAAAGAATTAACATGAGATCCTACCCTATCAAGCTTGCCTAGTCTGGAAAGGTAGCTGAAAGTATAAAAATTTGAGAGCTCCAGGTTTACCTTAGGGGCCACAGAACAATTCCTACGTGTCCTGGTCAGCGGATGATGTCTTATATTAAGTCTATAAATTTGGAAAACTGGATTGAACAGAGGAGAACCAATACTATACATCAAAGTGTCGTTGCTGTTTAGTCGTGAAGTTGTGTTTGACTCATTTGTGACCCCGTGGACTGTAGCCTGCCAGTCTCTTATGTCCATGGGATTTCCCGGGCACCAATACTATAGTGAATTGCCATTTCCTTCTCCCTGGTGCTGAGCCACCAGGGAAGCTCACCCATCAGGTTGCTGTGTTGTGCCATGCTTGCTTGCTCAGTCAGTCATGTCCAGCTCTTGAGACCTCATGGACTGCAGCTCCTCAGGCTCCTCTGTTCAGGAGGATTCTCCAGGCAAGAATACTGGAGTGGGTAGACTTTCCCTCCTCCAGAGGATCTTCCCAACCCAGGAATCAAACCCAGGTCTCCCGCATTGCAGGTGGATTCTTTACCATCTGAGCCACCAGGGAAGCCCAAGAATACTGGAGTGAGTAGCTATCCCATCTCCAGGGGATATTCCTGACCTAGGAATCGAACCAGTGTCTCCTACATTGTAGGTAGGTTCTTTACCAGCTGAGCTGCTAGGGAAGTCCAACATCTGTTAATTTTTCTACTCTCTGTATGTCAGATTTTGATAACTCAAATTCATATACATAAGAATATAAAAATACCAAATGTATGATTCCCTCCCAGATCTTTGTTGAGTGAATAGATGTTTCAGGGAGATATCTTTCTGAGATTTCATGTGTTCATGCTGTATCTTAAATTTCTGGGGAGTACACATCTACCTAATATTGGGTATCATATATACAATTGCTGGGCTTACCAGTTGGCTCAGGTGGTAAGGAATACTTCTGCCAATGCAGGAGACATGAGTTGGATCCCTGGGTTGAGAAGATTCCCTGCAGCCATGGAGGGTTACAGCCCATGGGGTTGCAAAAGAACTGGGCATGACTTAGTAACTAAACAACAAGAATACACAGTTGCTAAGGGACAGTGTGTATACATGGGGGGATGTTTTAGGCATTGATGAAGAGTGATGCATGTTTTCACAATGCAGCATTGTCTTTAGCTTGGACTCAGTGGAAAGTGACTCTTGCCAATAAAGGATGCACCTTCCCATCTTTGCAGGATGCTGGAGCTGCTCCCTAAAGAGGGAGCCCAGCCAGATTAGAGGTACATTGAGTTGCAACATTAGGGAGCTATAGTCAATATTTTGCAGAGCATATTGGAAAGAAGCAGAGTCTCCTTTCCTGAGAAATGCTTATGGAAACAGTGCACTCTATCTGTAATTGAAAGTGAAGACTCAGAAGTTAGAAATGGATATCTTAGTGTAAATCACTCTATTGGCCCTTTGTAAGGTTATAACCAGGCCCTTAGAGAGGTGGAAAATCGAGTGATGCTGGAAAGCACTGTCTTCTACTCATTGTATAAAAGTGCAATAGTAGTATTCTACTATATCAGTAGTATCATTGTATTATCAGAAGTATTGCTCTAGATAGAGGTGGCTTAAAAGCAGGCTCCATGTTGTTTTTTTTCCCAACACATCTATATTCTATGTATCCAAAATCTAGCACAACACTTGGCACATAGTA
This sequence comes from Madoqua kirkii, assembly GCA_006408675.1. Classification (NCBI taxonomy): domain Eukaryota; kingdom Metazoa; phylum Chordata; class Mammalia; order Artiodactyla; family Bovidae; genus Madoqua; species Madoqua kirkii. The sequence goes on from SJYC01040905.1 coordinate 54,166, forward strand.
GGTGTGTGTTTTACGTATAAGAAGACCTTGCTCAAGGTCTCACTTTCTATTAAGTAGTAGTAAAAGAAAAGTGGAAGTTTGCTCAGTCATGTCCAACTCTTTGCAGCCCCATGGACTGCAGCCCACCAAGTTCCTCTGTCCATGGGATTCCCCAGGCAAGAATACTGGAGTGGGTGCCATTCCCTTCACCAGAGGATCTTCCTGATCCAGGGATCGAACCTGGGTCTCTTGTATTGCAAATAGATTCTTTACCTTCTGGGCCACTGGGGTGCATAGGATTTGAGTGCTAGAGGCAGGATTTAAAGCCAGGTCTTCAAGCTATAGAGCTCATAGCCACCAAGCTAAACTGTTTCTACTGTCTTCTCTGAGCATATGTTGGCAAGCCTTAAAATCACTTTCAGTCATGTTCCCTCCAGTACGGTATTTATGTTATTCTTTGTTTAAAAATCAGTTCAGTCCAATCACTCAGTCATGTACGACTCTTTGTGACCCCATGGATGGCAGTCCGTCAGGCTTCCATGTTCTTCACCATCAAATGTTTTTAAATAAATCACTTACTACGTAGATGTTTTGGCCTTGAGTTGCCATGTCTCACAAAATGGGAATTCATTTCTGCTTTGTTTTTATTCATAGTTGCTTACTGCCAGATTTTATTACCTTCCCTGCCTGAAAAATATTAGCATCCAGAAGCTGGTTTCCCATTGCTTACAGAAGGCAAACTAATTAGAAACCTGCTGAAGCAAGTTTTATGGGGCAAAATGCATTTTTAGTTCAGCCAAAGAACTGAGTCTGCCTTAAATAAGTAAAAAGTAAGAATATCTTCTGGGTTAGCAAATATATGAATTAGGAAGTCAGCTTTACACATCTCAGATGCATTGAAGGTAAATGGATGTTACCAGAAGAGTTAGAATGTGATCCTTAGGTGTGTGGAGGTACTTGCAGGTAAGACACTTCACGGATCAAAGCAATGGGGGCAGCCTATAAATTCCACTAAACCATATATCTACAGTATACCAGTTACCCAGACAAAGTCTAAAACAAGGGAAATGGGACATAGAGGCACAAAACAAGACTGAGTCTCCAGGTTTCTGGGGGTGAGCCACGTGATTCTGAAATGATCTTTAACTGCCCTCGCTGCTTTTAACAAAGCAGGCTCTGGAGTCAGGCTGTCTGGGATCTAATTCTGGCCCCTCAATGTGCTGAGCGAGTGATTCGTTTCATTAACCTCTGTGTTTCAATTTCTGCATCTGTAAAATGAGGTTAATGATCACACTTACCTTGTAGAGGTTTTTTTAAGGCTTCAATTAATTAATACCCGTAAAGTTCTTATAACAGCCCCTAATGCTCAATAAATGTCCTCCATTATATTCCATAAGGCCCAGGAGACCCTTTCACTAGGACTTTGACGGTTGCTTACATGAACCGAGCAGGTCTGCTATGAAATTTGGAGGGATTCAGTTCAAGATGAAAATGTGAGTTCCCTTGTCCTAATTATTGAGTTCTAAGATGGTGATAGCAGACCATTATTTCAAGTATGGGGCCCTTCAAGGGGAGGGGCCTGTGTAATTGGACAGATCACACACCCACGAAGCTGGCTCTGGAACCAAGTTAGACAAACTAGGTTTTAGAAACAACTCATGTACAAAATAAACTTGTACGATCTCTTACATCTGGAAAAGCCAACGATATTAGTTTTCTTAAAAGAAAAGATGGGGCTGTTTATGAAGTATAAACCCCCTTAAGAAAATAAACTAGAAATTTTCCCTTTATAAAACTCAATGTATTGTCGATCTCTGCTGAAATGTACAGAGAAAATAAAAACGTAAGTGTCAATAGGAGATGATTCCTCTAGAATCCACCTTTGATTTTCCATTGCAAATGAAGACAGAGAAAGAAATACTCTTTTCCCAAATACTCTTCAAGGCTTCGACAAATGATAAGTTTAGTATTCATTTTTGGTTGTTGATTGCCAGGAAGTAATCCTGGCCTAAGTTTCTCTATATCACACAAGTCTTTCCAATAAAACAGATTTTGAGCCAAAGAAATAAAGAATCAGACAAATAGCGCATAATAACCCTGATGAGTGAATGAAGAGAAAAATCAGTTTTATTTATTTCTTGCCAAATCCTTTCAGTTTGGGGATATGAGGAAGGTCACAATTACTTGAAACTTATTAGGTCAAGGCAATCAAAAAGAAATTGAATCTCAGATAAAAAATGGATCTATGCCACTGGACTGTTGGGTAATACATAAATATAGATACATACATTTAAATGATATTTGGAAAGCTCTTGACCCATTGTTGTCAAAAATTCTTTGAAGGCAACAACATCTGCTCACAATGAGGCAGCCATCCATTGGCAAATGTTTTTCAGCTGAATTGTGTAGATTTCATTGTACTATAAATGAGATTTAATAATTTATTTTTTTATGTGTGGTGCTTTCAATATCCTTTCTTTTTTCATTTAATAAGATTAGCAATAGTTAACCAATCACTTTCATATGGATTCTGGCATTAAACAATTGTTTGAAAGAAATAACAATTATTTTATGTCCTTATTTGCCTGCCAGTGACTTCTGACACTGATTGTTTAATATTTGCCAAAAAGAAAAGAGGACAGGGGCTGAAAGAGGGGAAAAACAGAAAAAGAGAGGAACAGATTAATGTCCTGAATATTTGGTCCTTATTTATTAGGAATATACCAATAAAAAGAAATATAATACATACTATGAAGTTGTTAGGGCTTCCCAGGTGGTGCTACTGGTTAAGAATCCACCTGTCAGGGTAGGAGATGTAAGAGATGCGAGTTGAATTCCTGAGTTGGGAAGATCCCCTGAAGGATGGCATGCAACCCACTCCAGTATTCTTGCCTGGAGAACCCCATGAACAGAGGAGCCTGGTGGGCTACAGTCCATGGGTTGCAAAGAGTTGGACAAGACTGAGGTGACTCAACACCTGCACACATGGAGTTTTAGCAGTTGTAATTCATTTTATGAAAGTGTTGTAAGACTAAAAATTCAGCAGGATACATCAAAAAACTGAAACAGAAATAAGCTTTGTGAAATTCAGTAAGAGGTCTAAGAAACTAGGGAAGAAATCTCAAAAAAAAGTGTCTACAACTTTGAAGTTTAGTTATTTTACTTACTTTTTTGCTCTTGGTTGAAGAAGCTCTGAGGCCTTAGTCTCAGATATCTGATTAAATACACCTTTTTAAAGCTATCACTATAGATTCTCCTTTTCCTGTGTCCCTAGGCAGAATTTTTCTATTTTTTAAAAAGATTCAAAAAGTTTTGATACAAATTTTCAATTTAGTTTTTAAAATACCCTTGCTATACTTATTCTCCCCTCCTATTTCTCTTTCATGGTTTTCCATTTTTTGGAATCTTTTCAGAGTATTTATACCTATTCAGTTCAGTTCACTCCATTCGCTCAGTAGTGTCTGACTCTTTGCGACCCCATGAATCGCAGCACGCCAGGCCTCCCTGTTCATCACCATCTCTTGGAGTTCACTCAGACTCACGTCCATCGAGTCCGTGATGCTATCCAGCCATCTCATCCTCTGTGGTCCCCTTCTCCTCCTGCCCCCAATCCCTCCCAGCATCAGAGTCTTTTCCAATGAATCAGCTCTTCGCATGAGGTGGCCAGAGTACTGGAATTTCAGCTTTAGCATCATTCCTTCCAAAGAAATCCCAGGGTTGATCTCCTTCAGAATGGACTGGTTGGATCTCCTTGCAGTCCAAGGGACTCTCAAGAGTCTTTTCCAACACCACATTCTTTATTTATATATGTATGAGCAAATATATAATATATTGGTAATGAATACACATTCTTATTCTCCACCACTAAACACACATATGCAGATATAAACTTTTCATTTAAATGGCAGAGGGCAAAACTCAGGATCCTAAATCAATGGGTATCTTTAAATAAACATTTGAATATAGATTTTTAGTATTCTGGAACCTCCAGACTACCCCATTCAGTACTCATGGAAGGCAGTGTTTACTTTTTTCTTTCTGTGAGCAACTTGGAGATCTTTCCAAATCAGTACGTATAGATGTTCTTCATTTATTTTTTACAACTGCATATATTCATTGTGTGGATGCACTGTAGGTTAGCATATTTATCTAGAACTTTATTAAAACATTTATTGTTTTCAATTTTCTGCAGTTAAAAACTACAGTGAATAAAGTACACAATCATCATTTCACAAATTTTTTAAAAAAAATTAGACTTGAGTTCTAAAAAATATCTTTATTGAGTTGTAATTAACCATGAACAAAGTTATTTAAAGTATACAATTTGATGAATTTTTTATATGTATACGTCACCATGAGACGATCATCACAATCAAGAAGAAAAACGTATCTACAAATACTCATATAGTGCTCCTTTATAATCCCTTCATCATACCCTTCTCCATGTCCCCAGGCCACTACTTACCTGCTTTCTGTCATAAATTCATTAACCTTTCTAGAATTTTATATAACTGAAATCATATAGCATCTCCATCTATTTTTGTCTAGCTTTTTAAACTCAATATAATTATTTTGAGATTCATCCTTTATGTGTATCAATAGTGCATTCCTTAATATTGCTGAGTAGTATTTCATTATATGGATATACTGCCATTTGTTTACCCATTCACTTACTGGACATTTGGATTGTCGCTAGTCTTGGGCTACTATAAGCAATGCTACTATAGACATTTGTGTACAAGTGCTTTCATTTCTCTTGAGTAAATACTTAGGAGTGAGATGTCTGGGTTATATGGTAGCTGGATGGTTAAAATTTTTAAAAACTATTATACTGCTTTCCAAAATGTTTCCATCTTGCATTCCTTGAGCAGTGTATGAGAGTTTCTGTCACTCCATATTCTTACCAACACTTGTTAAGGTCAGTCTTTTTTATTCTAGTAGGTATGTAGTAATGGTATCTCATTGTGGTTTTAATTTACATTTCACTAATGACAAACGATGCTAAGGAGACGCTTTTCTTCTTTCTTTTCATTGTATCCATGTATCTTCTTTGATGAAGTTTCTTAGCTTTTTGTTCACTTTTTGTTTGATTATTTTTTTACTATTTTGGTTTGAAGATTCTTTACAAATTATGGAGGCAAACTCTTTATCAAGTATAAGATTTACGAATATTTTCTCTTAATCTGTCAGTTTTCTATTTATTCTCATAATAGTATTTTTCAAAGGATAGACATTCCTAATTTTGATGCAGATTTTAAAAGTTATACATTTTAATTTTTTAAGGCTCTTGCTTCTGATGTTATATAAGAAACATTTGCCTAACTCATGATTGCAAATATTTTCTCCTATGTGTTCTAGAAATTTTAGCTTTAGGTTTTACACTTGGGTTTATGATTATTTTGAATTAATTTCTGCATTTGGTGTGAGGTGTGGTATGAATTCAAATTAATTTTTTTGGCACATGGATATCCACTTGATCCAAAAATATCTGTTGAAAATACTATTCTTTCCAGACTGAATTTCCCTTGCACATTTGTAAAAAATCAGTTGGCCATACATGTTCGAGTCTATTTCTGTACTCTCTATTTTGCTCCATTGATCTTTGTTTACCTGGATGTTAATAACATACTGTTTTAATTACTGTAGCTTTTAAAATAAGTCTTAAAACAAGATAGTAGAAGTGTTCCAAATTTATTTTTCTTTCTGATTATAGAATGGGGCAATAAATTTCCCAAGGGCAGGGATTGTGCCTCTCCCAGTCAACGTAGAGTCCCTAATACTGATGGCAGTTTAGTGCTTAATGGATACCTGTTGAATGAGGGAAACTGCCACAGTCTGGGCATATGACTAGCTCTCTCCTGCATCTATGCCTTCCTACAGCTATTCCCCAATTTGGAAAATTTGCACTTCTCTTTAAAGTCTGGACTCAGCCATCACTGCCCCTGTGCTCTTTCTCTAACCTCTCAAGCAAAGCTGATTGCCTGTTTACTTCTGTGATGCTACAGTCATGCCCCCAGTATATACTATGGTTTTAGATTTGTCTGTCTCACTCGCAGACAATATATAGCTCCTTAATGGTAGGACATTGTCCTCTTCATCTCCTTATTCCAGAAGCTGGTTAAACTGCCTGGCATAGAGCCTGCATATTGAGTACTTTGGGTTATAGCAGCTTATCCTATATCCTCATTACTGCAGGTTCTTCAAGTTAGAATCATGCAATCACAGAGTCATGTTGATGGCAGACATCTAATAAATGCTGCTGACATGAAATGAGAAGCAAGCATAAGATTTGATGGATCTGTGACCAACAGGGTTGCTGCAGCTCTGAGTTGCTAGGGGCAAGGGCCTGTACCCATCTTGCAAGGCAGTCATCAGTTTCACCAACTGGAGGAGCTTCTCTTTCTCTGTTCTTACTGTTTTCTTCCATGTAGAGAGAGGTCAGTTGTATATACTCCTGGTTTCTCCTGCCTTTTAAAGATTTGATGGATCTGTGACCAACAGGGTTGCTGCAGCTCTGAGTTGCTAGGGGCAAGGGCCTGTACCCATCTTGCAAGGCAGTCATCAGTTTCACCAACTGGAGGAGCTTCTCTTTCTCTGTTCTTACTGTTTTCTTCCATGTAGAGAGAGGTCAGTTGTATATACTCCTGGTTTCTCCTGCCTTTTTGTTTACTCCATTCAGGGATGTGGTGGGACTTAGCTTTTGGATACATTTGGGAGAAATATGCTGGGCTTGCTCATCATTTTAGATGTCCACAGGAAGCATGTATTTTCATGTGCTCCTCCACATCACAGGTTTTCTCCACACTGTGAGTCCCACTATCATGCAATACCTGAGGTGACTAGGTAATAAATTCTGCCTCATTCTGAGGTTCAGAGAGTAAGCCCATGAGGCTACAAAATAAAATGATGCATCCTCCATTATCAACTTTATCAGAATAAACGTGAAGTTCCAGGCCCCAGTTCTCATACATTAAGGGGATTTTTTTTTTCTCAATTTATTTATGGCTTGGCTATGAAAGATGACTGTTTACCATTTTGCCTCAAAAGACCCCAAACAGCCTCCATAGGATCGTCAGGGACTTTCAGTAGACGGGACTGAATCCATGATCCATCTTGAATCTGCTCAGAGACCACCCTGCTGCCCGTTCAGGGTGGTCCTCACACAGGGGGGCGGTGAAGGTGGGAGGTCCTTACTCTTGGGCGCGCTTCATGCTTATGCTGATTGCTGGCTCCTACCACACAAGAACACCCTGCCTCAGGCAATAACTCAGGCCTCAAAACTATTTCTCACTTCTCCTTGCCCTTGGAGAACCAAGGCTCCTATTCTTCCCAAAATGCCTAAGAAAAAAAAATATTCTGACCCACTAATTTGCACTCAGAAATTAGAGTCTGAAGAAGTCAATTACATGTATTATCCCAGGGATACTTACAGCCTCACACAACACTTAGAAGGCAGAAATACATTTATCCGAAGATTCAAACCAAAGAAATAACCTGCTAGGAGTTTAACTTCCCTCACTGGTCTCCAGGCCTCTCCATGTGGTCTCTCCATGTGGCCTGCCCAGCATGGTGACTTCAGGGTGACTCAACTGGTTACATGGCAGTTAGGGCTCAAAGAGCAAAAGCCTCAGGCTTCATGTGCATCCCAAATTGGTACGGGCCCCGCCCATCACAGGGACTCGATGGGAGCTACAAGACTTAATCTCAGAAGCCCCAGAACACAACTTCTGCCATATTCTGTTGGTCAAGCAGTTTACTAAAACCAGCTCAGATTCAAAGGGAAGATAATTAGAGTCCACTCCTCTGTGCAATGATCAAGTGCTTAGTTAAGATGATTAAAGCCTTGGAAAATATCTTATAAAAATTAAAACATATATCAAATTAAATGTAGCTGAATTAGATTTCTAATTCTTAAAATATAATAATGAATGATTATCATTTTTTATGAAGTCAGTCATGGGGGTGATATCACATTGTTCTGTTTCACTTAAATTAGATGTAGGCATGGGACTTGCTTTGGCCAGAAAAATGCAAGCACAAGAGATATATGTCATTTCCAGACAGAAGTTTTAAGAACCAGTGCATGGTTCACCATCATCCCCCTTTTCACCATCATCCCCCTTTTCACCATCATCCCCCTTTTCACCATCATCCCCCTTTTCCTATCCACAGCTATCTTTTTAAAGCATACATCTTTAAAGTTTAATCTTCTACAGGCAGACCCTGAAGATATTGTAGTTTTGGTTCCGGACCACCACAATAAAGCAGATATTGCAATAAAACAAATCACACAAATTTCTTAGTTTACTAGTGCATATAAAAGTTATGTGTATACTGTACTGTGACTTATTAAGTGTACAACAGCACTGTCTTAAATATATATATATACATACCTTAATTTTAAAAGTTGATATGTTAATATTCATTGCAAAATATTGCTAACCATCATCTGAACCTTCATTGAGTCATCAGTTCAGTTCAGTTCAGTCTCTCAGTGTTGTCCGACTCTTCACAACCTCATGAATGGCAGCACACCAGGTCTCCCTGTCCATCACCATCTCCCAGAGTCCACTCAGACTCACGTTCATTGAGTCCATGATGCCATCCAGCCATCTCATCCTCTGTCGTCCCCTTCTCCTCCTGCCCCCAATCCTTCCCAGCATCAGAGTCTTTTCCAATGAGTCAGCTCTTCGCATGAGGTGGCCAAAGTACTGGAGTTTCAGCTTCAGCATCAGTCCTTCCAAAGAAATCCCAGGGCTGATCTCCTTCAGAATGGACTGGTTGGATCTCCTTGCAGTCCAAGGGACTCTCAAGAGTCTTCTCCAACACCACACTTCAAAAGCATCAGTTCTTCAGCACTCAGCCTTCTTCACAGTCCAACTCTCACATCCATACATGACTGCTGGAAAAACCATAGCCTTGACTAGATGGACCTTAGTCGGCAAAGTAATGTCTCTGCTTTTCAATATACTATCTAGGTTGGTCATAACTTTCCTTCCAAGGAGTAAGCGTCTTTTAATTTCATGGCTGCAGTCACCATCTGCAGTGAGTTTGAAGCCCCCCAAAATAAAGTCTGTCACTGTTTCCACTGTTTCCCCATATATTTCCCATGAAGTGATGGGGCCTAATGCCATGATCTTTGTTTTCTGAATGTTGAGCTTTAAGCCAACTTTTTTGCTTTCCTTTTTCACTTTCATCAAGAGGCTCTTTAGTTCTTCACTTTCTGCCATAAGGGTGGTATCATCTGCATATCTGAGGTTATTGATATTTCTCCAAGCAATCTTGATTCCAGCTTGTGTTTCTTCCAGCCCAGCGTTTCTCATGATTGTAGCCTGCAATAAACAGGGTGACAGTATACAGCCTTGACGTACTCCTTTTCCTATTTGGAACCAGTCTGTTGTTCCATGTCCAGTTCTAACTGTTGCTTCCTGACCTGCACACAGATTTCTCAAGAGGCAGGTTAGGTGGTCTGGTATTCCCATCTCTTTGAGAACTTTCCACTGTTTACATTGAGTCATAATAGTTTATTGTTGGGGAAAAGGTGTCAACAGACTTGCTCAGTGCAGGGTGGTCACGAATCTTACTTGTAAAAAAAAAAAAAAAGAGAGGTATATGCCTATATTCATGAAACCATCTCAAACTTCCATACGGTCCACATTTTTCTTAGTATCTTCTAGACAATTCAGTTTGTTTATAATGACCATAGCTTTAAAAAAAAATCTTAAATTCAAAGGGCAACAAACACCTTACTCACTTAATCCAAGTGAGAAAAGCTTTCTTCCATTTCTCCTGCTGTATGTCAATGAATTGAACACAGGTACCCCTTAAAGGCATTTTTGTTGCAAGTAAATGAGAACAATTTGATCTATGTTTAACCTGTAGTTTGGAGAACTTGAGAAATACAGATAGCCACAGAGCACAAGTCCCCATCCAGCTCTTCCAATTGCTATTTTAATTGGTCTGTGTGTGTCTGGAGGTTTCTTCTCCTTTGACAACATATCAATTTTAATAGTACAATAGCCAGTTACTTTTTTACCAGCAAACACAAATTTATTCAGGAATAGTCAGAGGAATTGCTATTTAAGATATTCAAACTATGGCAGATCATAGGCAAACCAGAGAACAAAGAAGGAAAATTTGCTTTTAAAGGCAAAGAAGGGAGTTGGAAGGAGCTATAATAATCAAAAAGACCATTGCAGGAAAATGCAATCCATAGTCTAAGTGTTAGTCGCTCAGTCCTGTCCGCCTCTACAATCCCATGGACTGTAGCCAGCCAGGTTCCTCTGTCCATGGAATTTTCCAGGCAAGAATACTGAAGTGGGTTGCCATTCCCTTCTCCAGGGGATATTCCCAACCTAGGAATTGAGCTTGGGTCTCCTACATTGCAGGCTGATTCTTTACCACCTAGGGTAGAGGCTTTTTATTGTTGGGGCTGCAAGAGTCTCTGATTGGCTGGGCTGTCCTGAGGCAAGAGGTTTTCTTCCTTCTGCTGGATTGTAGAGTAGGGACATCTTCCCATCAGAGATGCAAGCGTACATCTCTTCCCATTTGGAGGAGTTGCCAGCTCCAGTTTTAGCTGAGGTTTTTTAAAGTTAATTCCAAAGAGTACAGGTTATAACTGGGTAATCTGGACCAGGGCAGGCTTGGGGTTTGCTTCTACAGTCCTTTTTATGTGTATCAATATGTTTACCCATTTGAAATACTCTTGATTTCTGCACTTTTTCTCAAGATCACATCTGTAACACTTGTTCATAGGTGCACTCCCCATTAGAATGCAAACTCTGTAACAGCAAAGACAGTTCTTACCTTGCTCAGTGCTATATCCATCCCAGTTAGCACAGTGCCTGGCCCAGAACATGGACACATTATACTGTTGTCAAATGAATGACTGAAAACAGTATTCTTTTAGCAACAAGATCTTGTGAAAATTGGCAGAGATTCAGGAGGTCACAGTGAAACCACAAAACCATGCCTGGGAACAATTAAAGATTACTAAATATGTTGTTAAATATGCAAAATGTTTTTACTTAGTGGAGTCTTTAAATTGACTTCATTACTATTTCTTTATTGTTTGGTGTATATACATTTAAAGCATTTCTGTAACATAGAGAAAATTATATGGACAGTCATTTATTCTCTTATTTTGACCTTATGTTCATTGTTTTTTTCCTAAAAAATATTGAGGAGAACTGCCTATGCTCTTCCTAGTCCCTACCCTGAATTTTACATGTGAATGAATATAGGGTGGGCTTTGGGCTTCCCTTGTGGCTCCGCTGGTATATAATCTGCCTGCAATGTGGGAGATCTGAGTTCAGTCCCTGGGTTGGGAAGATCCCCTGGAGCAGGGAAAGGCTACCCACTCCAGTATTCTGGCCTGGAGAATTCCATGGACTACAGACCATGGGATCGCAAAGGGTCAGACACAACTGACTAACTTTCACTTAGGCTACAGGATTCTCAACCTCTATTTCTTCCTTAGCCCAGGGGGCTTCTCTGTCTCTTGCTCGGGGTGGGGGAAGAAGCGTCCTATTAGCAAACAAATTGCTTTATAATACTCCATTTGCCAGGCCTGTCTACTTTACCGTGTTTAATATCTGTGTGATCCCTGTGGGTTGGTAGCTATGAAAGACATCTAATATCTTGTTTATTCAACTCATTTTCCCTTTCTTCATAGAAGAGCTGCTTTCACCTCTCCAGCCTTACAGTTCAAGTGAGAACCACCAGGTTTTTCCTCAACCCTACTTGTCCCAGAGTTCACTGACTGAGAAAGTCCCCTGACTAGCATGGAAGCAATCATAGCACCCCTCCCACACACATCTGGCCATGGCTGATTGGTTCAGGGGTGAGCGCCTGACCAGATCCTGGCCAATCAGTGTGCTTCTCTGGGATTTTTTTTTTCCAAGTGTAACTGGAGTAAAAAATTTGATTTCTTTGGTGACATTGAGAGATTAGAGAAACCCAATCTCTCTAAAGTTGAAATATAGAAAGAAGCAGAAAAGAGAGAAATAGTGCAAAAATCTTGGCAGGGTTCTAGATTTTTGAGCTCCAGCAGCTTCCATGTCCTGTCTATGGGTTAGTAATTCAATTCTCTTGTAGAGTCTATGAGATAAATCCCCTCATTTTCCCTGAGCTATCTTGATCCTGTGGCTTAAAACCAAAAGACCCAATCAATCCAGTGTCCCATTTCTCATGATGTACTCTGCATAGAAGTTAAATAAGCAGGGTGACAATATACAGCCTTGACGTACTCCTTTTCCTATTTGGAACCAGTCTGTTCTTCCATGTCCAGTTCTAACTGTTGCTTCTCGACCTGCATACAGATTTCTCAAGAGGCAGGTTAGGTGGTCTGGTATTCCCATCTCTCTCAGAATTTTCCACAGTTTATTGTGACCCACACAGTCAAAGGCTTTGGCATAGTCAATAAAGCAGAAATAGATGTTTTCCTGGAACTCTCTTGCTTTTTCCATGATCCAGCGGATGTTGGCAATTTGATCTCTGGTTCCTCTGCCTTTTCTAAAACCAGGTTGAACATCAGGGAGTTCACAGTTCACGTATTGCTGAAGCCTGGCTGGCAGAATTTTGAGCATTACTTTACTAGCATGTGAGATGAGTGCAATTGTGCGGTAGTCTGAGCATTCTTTGGCATTGCTTTTCTTTGGAATTGGAATGAAAACTGACCTTTTCCAGTCCTGTGGCCACTGCTGAGTTTTCCAAATTTGCTGGCATATTGAGTGCAGCACTTTCACAGCATCATCTTTCAGGATTTGAAACAGCTCCACTGGAATTCCATCACCTCCCCTAGCTTTGTTCATAATGATGCTTTCTAAGGCCCACTTGACTTCACATTCCAAGATGTCTGGCTCTAGATGAGTGATCACATCATCATGATTATCTGGGTCATGAAGATTCTTTTTGTACAGTTCTTACATGTATTCTTGCCACCTCTTCTTAATATCTTCTCCTTCTGTTAGGTCCAGACCATTTCTGTTCTTTATCGAGCCCATCTTTGCATGAAATGTTCCCTTGGTATCTCTAATTTTCTTGAAGAGATCTCTAGTCTTTCCCATTCTGTTGTTTTCCTCTATTTCTTTGCATTGATCACTGAAGAAAGCTTTCTTATCTCTTCTTGCTATTCTTTGGAACTCTGCATTCAGATGCTTATATCCTTCCTTTTCTCCTTTGCTTTTTGCCTCTCTTCTTTTCACAGCTATTTGTAAGGCCTCCCCAGACAGCCATTTTGCTTTTTTGCATTTCTTTTCCATGGGTTAGGTCTTGATCCCTATTTCCCATATAGTGTCACAAACCTCATTCCATAGTTCATCAGGCACTCTATCTATCAGATCTAGGCCCTTAAATCTACATCTCACTTCTACTTAAAGGGGAGGAAAGTCTCTCAAACTCATGACTCCACTATATCCATATATTTATAATGTGTACATGTCTGGTGTCCAAGGATTTGGGATACTGGACTCCCTTCCTCTAATTTGTCATTTTTCTTTTTAGTTGCTAAGTCATGTCTGACCTTTCACGACTCCATGGACTATAACCTGTCAGCTCCTCTGTCAATGAGATTTCTTTGGCAGTAATACTGGAGTGGCTTGCCATTTTCTTCTCCAAGGGCTCTTCTCAACCCAGGAATCAAACTCACATCTCCTGAGTCTCCTGCATTGACAAGCAGATTCTTTACTGCTGAGACACCAGGGAAGTACAGCCTTCTCTAATAAATAGCTCTTTATTTTTAGGATTGAGAACTTTAAAAAGAAGATACCAGCTTAGAAACATCCACAGTTCCTAGGGTAATACTGCATACACCATGTTTACCTCTGGGTATCTATCTGCTCTGGAGAAAGGCACAGCAACTCACTTCAATATTCTTGTCTAGAGAATCTCCATGGACAGAGGAGCCTGGTGGGCTATTGTCCACGGGGTAACAAAAAGTTGGACATGACTGAGTGATTAAGTGCCATCTGTCTGCTCATCAGATAATTAAGAACTTTTTACCTTTTATGAATTTTTAGAAAGTTCTTGCCAAACCCATCTATTCAATCTTTTCTAAGGTGAACTTGACAGAGGACTGAGACTGAGGTCAATGCTCTTGTCCTGCTACTATACTCACTGGCCTCTGCAAGGCTTATGGTGACTCAGATTGGGCTTCAAATCAATCAGCAGCAGGACTGAGAGGAATCTGACTGCCCCCTCATTTGGGCAGGCTTTGGTGGGAATTAGTCATGGAGGTGAACTTCAGTTTGCACCATGGGGCTACCATGCCGCAGTGTTTTGGGAATGAGATGTGGTTAACTATAGGCAGGGGCACTCTGTTTCATGTAGCTAGGTCAAGTTTGACCTGCATAATGGTTTCTGGGCCTAAGAAGTTGCCAGCCCTACTCATAAGAACTTGACTTCTGCCTCCCAGAATGTGGATGATTATGTCCCCACCCTTTTTCTCTCTTTTGTTTCTCTTTGTTCCTATTTTCACGCCATTATGTTGGAGGTTTTATGTTCTTATGTGAAGATTTATATCCTTTTTGGAACAAGGCAAGTATAAAGACATACATACATATGTGAGAGGGGCTTCCCAGGTAGTGCTCGTGTTAAAGGACCCAACTGCCAATGCAGGAGACATAAGAGATGCAGTTTCAGTCCCTGGGTTGGGAAGATCTCTTGGAGGAGGTCATGGCAACCCACTCCAGTATTCTTGCCTAGAGAATCCTATGGACAGAGGAGCCTGGTGGCTATAGTCCATGGGGTAGCAAGAGTTGGAGATGATGGAAGTGACTTAGCACAGCACACGTGTGAGAGATTTTATGAAGCAAATGCTAATCAAAATTCCTTATAGTCTTCAGGACTGAAAAAAAGGGAGAAGACTGAAGTTAAAGCCTGAGAGGATTTGGTGGAACACAAGAAAAAATTCCCTGCTCTTTGAGTGATTAAGCTCATGAGAAACTTAAGAATGCTGTTGTCCCAAATGGTTGGTAACACTTGTGTGGAACACACTGTGTGATTGCCCAGAGTCGTGTGTGGCTTCTCAGTTTTTTCAGATGTGGTCATTCATATCCTTTTTGACCAAATCCATGTGCTAAGAACATAGAAAGAAAGATACAGTCCTTCTTCAAAGAGTTCCTGATCTAAACAGATACCTAATCAGATCATTACAAGAAAGTACAATGTGTACAGTAATAGAGATACACAAAGAATTATGGGATCATAGAAGATACTGAGAGAAGTACTGAAAGGCTACATGATAAATGGAGAGGGATTATGCTCAGGTTCAAAGCTCATTGGTTTAACCAGTATACTATTGAGTTGTCTATCTTCAGGGTAAGTAACTATCACCTTGAACACTGCAAGTTCTGGCCATAAACCTGGGTCCAAAACATAAGGCAAAGATGTGACCATCCCAGGGAGGGTAGGATATACAGCAAATACACTTTCAGAGCACAAAACCTCAAAATGGAGAGGATAACCAAGAAAAAACCCAAGTGATAAAGAATTTGGAGAAAAGGGAGATGGGAGAGGAGAGTAAAAGCACAGATGAAAGAGATGCTACATCCATCTCTTAGAAGGGTGCTGCAGCTGATGCCCAGCAGGTGGCCATGTGCCGTGGCACAGGTTGTTGACTGCATCAGTGCACTCTGCCAAAAGGAAAGTGAGGCTGAATTGATACTGCATTCAGCTTTTTGAGCCATATGCCTTGGATGGGGCTGACTCTGCTGGCAGCAAAGAAAGATTGTTTTCTAAATTATATAGAAACATTATTAAGCAGTGGCCTTGAGTGCAACCTTCTCTACTTACACATTTCTGCCTTTAAATAATCTCTAGCCTTGGCTTTCATCACTATTTTTTTAAATTGCATTCTATGCTTTTTAAAGACATTGTCTGTTACATGACTTTAACATCATGAAAACAATGCATAACTCTTCCAAGTGTAAGGTGGTAGAAAGAGCATAGGTTTTTTTGGAGTTGAATAGGCATTACTTCAGATCTTGGTTTTCCCATTTACTAGTTTGCCATCTTGGACAAATTAGCTAATCTCTCTGTACCACTTTTTTTTTTTTACCTATGAAGTAGAAACAAAACTTCACTTGCCTTCTGTCTTGGGAATGAGAGATAATAAACACAAAGAGTCTTCCTTTGTGCCTAGCATACTCATACTCAATAAACAGAAGCTATTATAACATAAAATCTGGAAATCATTGAAAGAAGATGAAGGAGCAAAGACTGTGCTTAATCTTTCCATCTAGTCATAATCAATTTTAACGTTTTAGTGTATTTTCTTTTTAGTCTTTTCTCTGTGCATTTTTGTTGTGCTTAATTGCTCAGCCATATCCCACTCTTTGCAACCCCATGGACTATAGCCTGCCAGGTTCCTCTGTCCATGGAGATTCTCCAGGCAAGAATACTGGAGTGGGTTGCCATGCTTTCCTCCAGAGGATCTTCCCAACTCAAGTATTGAACCCAGGTCTCCCATATTACAGGATGATGCTTTACCATCTGAGCCACCAGGGAAGCCCACGAATACTGGAATGAGTCCCTTATCCAGAGTATCTTTCTGACCCATGAACCAAACCAAGGTCTCCTGCATGGCAGGCAGACTCTTTACCAGCTGAGCTACCAGGGAAGTGTTGTTAATATATAATTGAGACCACAGTGTGTGTGTGTGTGTGTGTGTGTGTGTGTGTGTGTGTTTGTGTGCATGTGTGCGTACTGTTTTGTCACAGAACAAGTCATAGCATTTTCTTATAGCCTTAGAAACATTTCACAAATGTCATTTTTAATTGCTGCATAGCAGGTATCCTGTGGCTATACGGAGTTTACTTAACCAACCCCCTATTGTTGGCCCTTTGAGTTGTTTCCAGATTTTTTCACAATTATAAATCCCATGCCTACTTTTAACTGCTTACAGGTTGCCAATTCTGTAGCATGCTGTTGTGTGGAAGGAATGCAGGATAATTTGTAATCCAAGCACCAGACCAATGTTTAGATTAAGAATTTACCCAAAAAAGGCAGAGAATAAATGGTCAAAAGAGACCCCCATCATCCTCATAGCGGTTGACCCAGAAGATGAAATCTTCTAGGTGATAGAACAAAGAACCAAGTCAGTGAGGCAGATAGAAATGAGAAGCAGAAATAGGACATTCAGTGCAAACTCTTTAGTGCAATTAATGCGGTGCCAGCAGAGCTCAGCCTGGTTGCTGAACAGACTCTTAACGCAAATTAAGCAGTCACATGAAGTGAGCACAGACCAAGGGAACAGCTCCCATTAGCACCCTTACAGAAGATGGCATTCAAAACAGCATGAGCATAGCTACCCAAGAGCTGGTCAGGCCTCCAGGCCCGATCTCATCACAGCTACTGCTCCTGCAGTGCCTGTGCGTCCAGCGTCCAGCAGGCTTCCGTATTCCTCCCGCAGCTCCACAGGCTTCTATGATAGTTACATAGAAGAACACTGAGGCTTAAAGAGGTTAAACAACACACCCAGAAGCTAACTGTCTGCTAGGTAACAGGGCTGGGCCTTAACCAATCCAAAGCACCTGCTGCTCCCAGTCTAGCCCTCTCTTCCCAACCCCAGGCCAAGGAGTTCATGCTAGTAGCATGATGTGGGCCATAATCAGAGGAGAATGTGAATGTAAATACAAAAA
This sequence comes from Madoqua kirkii, assembly GCA_006408675.1. NCBI lineage: Eukaryota > Metazoa > Chordata > Mammalia > Artiodactyla > Bovidae > Madoqua > Madoqua kirkii. The sequence continues at coordinate 71,784 of SJYC01040905.1, forward strand.
AACTCTAGATCTCCAAAAACCGTTAGCAGTGGTGATCTCTGAGTGGTGGTATTTTGGTGCTATTTTCTTTTTAAAAGAAGTTCTGTGTTTTCCAAGTTTTCTGAATTATAATTAGAGAAAAGTCTGATGTTGACCACAGAAGGGATATAACATCATGGGAGGAAGTGCTTCAGGTCAGGGCTTTTGCTGCTGAGAGTTGGCTATTCAGTACTGCGCTCCTGCCATCCTACTCATCTGATCTCCATCTGGCCTGCATCATATCAACACATTCTTTTTCTTTAACAAGGAAAAGGAATAAGACAGAAATGAAGGCTTTGTCTATCTAATGGCAAGACACCATATCAAACAACTGATAAACTCAATTCTGAACTATTAAGAACACTGTCGGATTGATTTCACCATCTATGTCAATGGTTCTCAAAGAATGGCCTTCAGACCAGTAGCATCACCTTCACCATTATCTGGGAATTACCCATGCTGATAAATTATTGATTTTAAGATGTAAATATAGTATCAGGTTAACTGGCTAAATAGTGGGAAATTTGGTTAACCAATTTGGTGCCTTCCACAGGGGTAAAGAATCTGCCTGCCAATGCAGGAGACACAAGAGACTCCTGTTTGACCTCTGGGTTGGGAAGATCCTCTTCAGAAGGACATGGCAACCCAATCCAGTGTTCTTGCCTGGGAAATCCTATGGACAGAGGAGCCTGGTGGGTTGCAGTCCAGGAGTCACAAAGAGTCAGACACAACTGAGGACACATGCTGAACTACTGGTTCCAGACATTGTGTGGCTGAACTGATGTGATGTTGCAGCCAAAAT
>SJYC01040906.1:0-36593 GCA_006408675.1 Madoqua kirkii
CAGGGGCGGGGGAGGGGGGAGGGCTGGGAGGGACAGAACTGCTGGTCTCTTCGGATACACTGGTGTGTGTGAAGTCCTTGGGAAACAATAAAGCAGTGGAAATCTATTCAACCACTCCATCAGCAGGCACCTGCTTTATGTGCCTCAGGACGTTGTCCCAAGCGCTGAGGATCCAAAGTTGGCACATCACATCTTGCAGCTTCAGGAGCTGAGGGCTACATGGCACAGGCAGCCATGTTAGAAGACAAGCTGCAGAGCTGTAGGAAGTGCAAAGAACTCTGGGAGCCGAGAGGGAGGCACTTAACTCAGCCTGCATGCAACTGGTGTTGGATGGTGGAATATTATATAAATATCACAGAAACCTGCTGTGGTCTCCTCCATCTCTACATGTCTCTCTGTGGATCACAAATACCTGTCATCAACTATTAATCAGGCTGATAGCCAGCACACAGTTTTATTCCACTCTTGGAAACATTGAAACACACCCAGCAGTATCTCTATTAAAGCAGAGACTTCATGTGCAAGATAATGGAGGCAGAGCTGGAGCCACTGGTGTTTTTCTTGGAAAAAGCCCTCATTTGGATGGCAGGTGGGGGAGGTGGAATTTCAGAAGACACATTTTCCAAAGCTAATGTCTATGTCAGGGAAGGGGAGACTGTGTTTCCTTTGTCTTCACATTGTCATTTTAGGGCAGCAAACCCAAAATATATCCGTGAACATAACACACATGGTCTCTCCACAGAGTACATCACTGCCTTGCTTTTCTTACTCAACCTCTTACAAGAGCCTGGAGCTGATGGCAAAATCTTGGTGTAGAAGTAATCAATCTAAGGGATACTAGAACAGTATTCCCACGGTTGGGCAGTATATACATATACACACAGCATACACACAAGTACGTCATTTAGATTGTCTGCATTCGTGGCTCCATTTGAGAAAGAATGTAAGGGAAACAACTCCTCTCAGTTTCCCTTTGTAGAAAGAAAATGGTTAAACTTCATCTACAGCAGAATGTGCTATTCCTCTTGAGCAGTACCATGGAGACAGCAGATGTTCCTAAACCATTTCCAGAAAAAACCAGAAAAGTAATATAGAGCTCCCCCTTAGTTTTTACAGTTATTTATAAAATATTTTATAAAGTTTATAAAGCTAGAGAGTGTATCTAACTAATTTGCAGAACCATGGAAACAGGATACGCAAACTGTAGTAATACATCAGGGCAGAGCAAAGACTAGAGTCTATTTCTCAAAAACGGTATGGACGCAATTAGCATCATTGTGTTTCACAGTCTGATCAGCATCTCGAAAGATCAACTCCCTGAGTGATCCTTCTGTCGCAATGGCTTGCTAAGCACACAAATCAAAAATTTGCTGCTACTGCAGTTACTCTCAAGGAATATCACAGTCATGGAATTATGACTCTCTCCATCATACGTGCGCACACACACACGGGCACGTGCACACACACACACAAACATACAAACTGCTTGTCTTTTTCCACCAGTAAATTCCTGGTGATGAAATAAATGACAAAAGAAACAGATGACTTTCCATAAGCCACACTGAGCTTGCAACTCATAAACATGAAAATTTGAACCAGAAATTACAAAGGGAAAGATAGATGGAAAGTCCTACATGATCCCTTTTCCAGAATTTCTTCATTTCCCTACCTCTGGTCTCCTAAAGCTGACAATTACTCTTCCAAATCTTTCTGAAGTGGACCTTCCATGGGGGTAAATGTGTCCCAGTGGGTGGGCTCTGGGGTTGTGTTTTCACTCATCCATGGTTCCAAGGCACTTGTGTATAGACCTCAGGCTTTAAAAGCAGACGGTCCTCAGTTTTAAGTCAGGGTGAATATATAGGTCTGTGCCTAGAATCCTTGTGTGCTCTTGCACTTGCTCGTTCTTGTTGAGGGAGCTGATTTGTCCAGAAGTCTGATTGATGCCCACCCAGCTTTATTTTTATATTTTTCCACTAGATAATTGCAAGCTATTTATAACACATTCTTCTTGCTCAATCTTTGCATGAAACCATAAGGATGAACAACACAAAGCCCTCATAGACATGTTTCACATTACAAAGTGATTTAAGACTCTACAAAGGATGCAAAATATGCAAAGCAGCCCCCTGCTCCTTGGGAGGAAAAGAACTATTATTAGATATTCCATATTGTCATGAAGTATGATAATTGTGCCCAAAGGGAGCCATAGCCCCAAAGAAGTTGACTGCCTCCACTTGAGCTGTCCATGCCTTAAGCACAGAGACTGTGCCACCACCAGCATTTGAAGCCTCCATGTGTACCAGTCCCTTCAAGAGCATCTGCCGTGTAATCGCTCCAGGCTTCCGTCAGCTCCTAGGAAGCAGAGGGTCTCAAGGAGGAAACTGCTTCCTTTTATGGAGCATCTTTTATGTGATGCCACAGGGGTTGGTACTTTATATCATTTAAACATCCTAACAGCTCTGTAAACTGGATATTATCAGTTTACAAAAGAAAGAAGTAGGTCAAAGAGGTAAAATTTGTTTTTTCCTGTGGTCATGTATGGATGTGAGAGTTGGACTGTGAAGAAGGCTGAGTGCTGAAGAATTGGGGCTTTTGAACTATGGTGTTGGAGAAGACTCTTGAGAGTCCCTTGGACTGCAAGGAGATCCAACCAGTCCATTCTGAAGGAGATCAACCCTGGGTGTTCTTTGGAAGGAATGATGCTAAAGCTGAAACTCCAGTACTTTGGCCACCTCATGCAAAGAGTTGACTCATTGGAAAAGACTCTGATGCTGGGAAGGATTGGGGGCAGGAGGAGAAGTGGACGACAGAGGATGAGATGGCTGGATGGCATCACGGACTCGATGAAAGTGAGTCAGTGAACTCTGGGAGTTGATGATGGACAGGGAGGCCTGGAGTGCTGCAATTCACAGGGTCGCAAAGAGTCGGACACGACTGAGCAACTGAACTGAACTGAACTGAAAGAAGAGGAGGCGGGCTTCCCCGATGGCACTAGTGATAAAGAACCCTCCTGCCAATGGAGGAAATGTAAGAGACATAGGTTCAATGATTGGGCCAGAAAGGTCCCCTGGAGGAGGGCACGGCAACCCGCTCCAGTATTCTTGCCTGGAGAATCCCATGGGCAGAGGAGCCTGTTGGGCTACAGTCTGTGGTGTCGCAAAGAGTCAGACCTGACTGAGTGATTGAACAAGGAAGAGGAGGAACCAGGATTCTAACTCAGTTCTGCCTGATTCCTAAGACCCTGCTTGTCTCCTACACATTGAAGATGCTCGTCTTTGTCATGCTCCTTCCCATATCTCTTGCTCCTAAACGTGATACATGCATGTGAGCTCAGTCACTTCAGTCTTGTCCGACTCTTGAGACCTTAAGAACTGTAGCCTGCAAGACTCCTCTGTCCCTGGGATTCTCCAGGCAAGAATACTGGAGTGGGTTGCTGTGCCCTCCTCCAGGGGAATCCTCCCGATCTGGGGATTGAACCCATTTCTCTTATGTCTCCTGCATTTTCAGGCGGGTTCTTTACCACTAGGGCCACCCGGGAAGCAAAACCTGATACATAGTAGATCCTTAATAAGTAATTTTTTCAAACGAAGCCTGTTAAAAATCAAAAATAAGTAAGCTAAGCGGGATAGAATCATGAACTCAGATTAGAACTATAAAGCATCTAGCCAAAAGATATAAATACCAGTGAACTTTCAGTGAATTTTTAAGTGCTATGAAGGCTTCTAGATCAAACTTTTTTGGTTTCCTGGTTGGATTAAATATTTCAAAAGGCAATTTAAAGTGCTTACTTCCATAGGCTAAGTTAGATCAATTTGCAAACTAAAAGTTGGGCTGCCACAAACAGGTAACAATACCCACTAGGAATCACACCCTATTTCATCTTCAAAGACTGGTCACTGTCTGTCTGGAATTACCCTGTCTATCTGTTTGATTACCTGTTTATTGTCTCACTCCCCAATGTCATCTGCCACTCTACACACAGGGCCTCATACAGTGCTAGACACATTATCATTCTACTGTAGACAGTGATTGAGATTGTACCTGACATAATAACAAATGGGAAGATGGGTATCTCCATGCTCAGAGAAGGCATAACCCACTACACTTAAGCTATGAGGCTAAACCTTTGCTCACCCCAGAGGAATGCCATTGTCATTCAAAAGGATCAAATCTGTACCATTTTGGAAAGAATCTTAATATCATACCTCTCCTTGTTGGCCATTTGTATTGCCAATGCAGACAGCAAAAAGCAGGCAAAGCCCATAAGTCTGTCCTATCCTATCTTCTGCTCTCCATGTCTTCTCAATGGTGGCTAGTAAAGGAAACAAAATTATGTTTATGGGTTGGAAAATAAATCTGTCTCTATTTTTCACTCAACATATTTATTATGTACCTATTGTATGACAGGCACTGTTCTAGGTACTAGGAATACAGCATTCGGCAAATCAGGACTTCTGCTCATGATGCTTACATTCCAGTTGACAAGAGATAGATCATAAACAGAAAATTAAGATATGACAGGGTAGGATCTGAGCAGGACCCTATAGGGACAGACCCTCCCACCAGATTCTCTCTCTGCTTTAATTCCTCTCTGAAGCACTTAGATGATAGTACCTGATGCACATTTCCTGAGTTGTTTTGCAGATGCTAAAACTCCCTACCAAAGGGAAGATGTTAACTACTTGATAACCATGAGTATGTAGCCCCAGACCTATTAGAGCCTAATTATATCCCTATTAAAGTGGAAGTGAAGTTGCTCCTTCATGTCCGACTCTTTGCAACCCCATGGATTGTGGCCTACCAGGCTCCTCTGTCCATGGGATTTTCCAGACAAGCATACTTGAGTGGGTTGCCGTTTTCTTCTCCAGGGGCTCTTCCCAACCCAGGAATCAAACCCGGGTCTCCTGCATTACAGATAGATGCTTTACAGTCTGAGCCACCAGGGAAGATCCCTATTAGACTTTATTAGAACCATATTATGATTGATAACGTGACACTACCCTGTTACCTCACCATCACCCAATCAGAAAACTTTTTGCAAACTGATCACAAACCCTGTGACTCCCCTCGCTCACCTGGCCCTTAAAACTGCCTCTCTAAGGGGCTTCCTTGGTGGTCCACTGGCTAAGAATCTGCCCGCCAGCACAGGGAACATGTGTTTGATCCCTGGGCTGGGAAGATCCTACATGCTGTGGGGCAACTAAGTCCATGCACCACAACTGCTGAAGCCTGTGCACCTACAGCCTGTGTCCACAGCAAGAGAAGCCACCACGATGGGAAGTTACACACCACAGTGGGAGAGTAGCCCCAGCTCACTGCAACCAGAGAAAGGCCAGCAGCAACAAAGACCCAGTGCAGCCAAAAATAAATGCATACAAGTTTAAAAAATTAAAAAATAAAAATGCCTCCCTGAAACCCATTGGCGCATTTGCATTTTTTTGAGCACTAGCTGCCCCAGACACCTGGTCTGGCCCCTTACAATAAACACCACATTTTTCTTTACCATGACCCAGGGTCAGCACACTGGTTTTACTGAATTTAGGTGAGTGGACTCAAGTTTGGTTCAGTAACCACAGGAAGTAGTGAGAAGAAAATCATAATCAGAGGAAAGGGACCTAGAAGGGCCTGAGAAGGTTCAGGGAACACTGTTGTATCTGGAGTGGCCAGGAAAACGGTGTGGTCGATTAGACCTAGGATCCACACCATTGTGAGGGACTAGGGGCACCTAAGGAAACTCCAAGACAAGAAAGAGTTGAGGGCCCAGATGTGGCTCAAGGTCAGTGGGCCAGTAGAAAGGAGGGTGGCTCTGAGCATGCATCACTATGTCCACCACTTGACTCATCCTAGCCTCAGGGACTATTGCTGGGACCTGGGAGGAGAGGTTGTGGTGGTCCCCCTAAGCTCAGAGCTCAACACCACTGCATATGTGTGTAGGGGGAGGGGCAGGGGTGGTGACTGTAGGGCAGGGGTGGTGACTGTAGGGCAGGGGTGATGACAGACCTTTTCCCGGGGTCCTTGTTACAGCCACATGTGACCAGCATGCCTGGGGTGTCATGGCATGGGTAAGACAGCCTCTGGGGAACTTGGGTGGCCTAGGCTTCAGTTCCCACCAGGGAGAAGTAGAGCATCAGAGGGGAAAGACAGCGAATGTCAGTCAGGTAGCACCTGAAAAGGTCCCTTGTAAGGAATTCCTTCCAGGAAGTCCTTGGCAAACTGGGTTCCCGAATTCCTCTGGTGGGAAGAGGGCCAGAGTAACACTATGATGTTACTTTTACCCCCAGGCTGTTGTGTCCTGGAAAACAAGCCAAAGCCAGTGGTAACTTTAATTCTGAGGCCGCCTAGCTTTGCTGGGGCTCAAAGTGTGGGCAAGATTTGCAGCCCCTGGTGTCCTTGACAAAGAACTCCCCACACAGCAGGCAGTAGGTCTGATCTAAACTGCCTGCTGTGTTAACAATGCTATCATAGGGTGAAAGATTAGGACCTGGGAATTTGCATTTAATAGGTAGTAAAACGATCATGAGGAATGCAGTTGAACAGTGTTAATAAAAATATGTGGCTGGGAGAAACTAATACCACATGGTAAGTGGGCCTCTTTCATACTTGCAAAATCCTCACACCCAACCTGTGGACAAAATCTTTAGGCTAAACTATGACTCATGTGGACCTACTGGTCATAACTAACCCACCAGGCTTCAAATTCATCAGGCATCTTTTAAAAGGGAGAGCTCGAACCTCAAGACATGGAGGAGCTGGTGACTTTTTATGACTCTCAGGCCAAGCCCCATCTTGCTGTTTATGCATCGACCCTGTCATTGTGCCAGCCTAAGTCCTTGAAACAAAGTTTCTCAACATTGCTAAGTGGGTGCTGGGAAGACACTATGTGAAATACAAAAGTAAAATGTTATCACACACCTTTCCAGCCAACGACCATCATTCACGTGGCGCAAGAGCCAGGAGGATCTCAAGCTCAGAAGACTGAGGGAGGGAGGCAGAAGCTCCAGGTGAGGAAGGCCAGGGACTTCCAGCCACTCAGCACCTGCTGACTTACACCATGTGAGCAAGTGGGCCCACAATTCCATGTCTTTTCAGTCTCCTCAAGAGGAGCAGGAAAGCCATCTTAAATGTAACGTCTCCCAAGCTTTGAAAAGTTCGCAATTATTTTTTTTTTTTGGAAGCACAGTGTGAAACAAACAAGATAAATATATCTGTAGGCAGGATTTTCCTCTGCAGAACACTAGTCTGAGGCCTCTGGTTGAAAGGATGATCAAGACATCTTTAGCGAACACTGTGATCTTTCTGTATTCCTTCCTGGGGCCCTAAGCGTCCCACTAGTAATTCTTCCAAGATGAAGCAGGAACTCTTTTGGCCAGGTTCTACCTTGGGCCACATAGCACTTGATCTCCATCTGTGCCCTGAATCAGTACAATCAGGTCAAACTGCAGAACAAGTGGACCTCAGCTGCAGCTCTTATTCTGTGTCCTTCAGACTGTGGAGAGCTCCATGTTCACCTTTGAAAAGAAAGTGCGAGGTAAACATGACTCTGGGAAAAACAGGGAGTGATGTGACGCCAGCAACTTGCTCAGAAAGGTGATGTCCACCTTTCCTCCAATAAGCAACCTGGAGTATTGGAGGAGTAGCTCAGTCAGAACGGATGACCTGAATTTGGGTGCTAGCTCTGTGATCTGGACCCCCCCAGTCATCCCCCGGAGGCCTCCAATTGTCACAGAGCAAAGATGAATGGTTCCTGCCAAACTCTGCCCAAATTGCAGATTTATAAGCAAAATAAATGACTTGCTATAAGATGTTTCGGGGTGATTTGTTACATAGCAGTAGAGAGCCGAAACAGTTATTTTGACTATGGACAGGGAAAGATTTAGGAGCTCTGAGAAGCCAGGCACTCACAGCCCCAGAAGCAGGAGGCTTCCCCCGGTTTCTCTGCTCCTGTCTCATATGGTTCCTATGAGGCTGGGGTCCCATATGGCGAGATTCTGCCCTCTGGCTCCTCTCTTTCTGGGTGACCTCACGTCTTGCTCTCTTCTAACAGCATGGCTTGCCTTATGTCACCAATTCAAATCCGCCCAAAAGAGGGCGTCTGTTGGCTCAGTTCATCGTTCTGTGTAAGGCTGTCGATTGTTGGCTTGTCTACAGATAGACTGTTGTTATGTCTCCCGGAAAGTGGTTTGCAATTGACGGGTATGATCCATGTGTCAAGAATGGAAATGAAGCAGAGAACAAATAGCAGTAGAACTTTTTGCAATGGACAGCAGGTTTCAAATTGGGTCCACATATTTTCTGAAGGGCATACTAGCTCTGTGACTTGTGATACAGACCTGGACATTTTCAAAGACCAACTTGCAATTGTACCCTTTCTAAAATTGATCAAGAGGTGTTATGATGGTTTCCTTGCTCATCTTTACTTTTACTGATAAAATTGGCCTTCTCTCACGTCACAGATATCCTTACCCTTCCTGAATATTCTCTAGTGAACTGCTTCAAGATATGAAAAATTGCCAGAGTGCCTAACAAGGTCATAATTCAAATATTGTTGTTTGTTGTTGCTGTTGTTCAATCACTAAGTTGTGTCTGACTCTGCGACCCCATGGACTGTAGCCCACCAAGCTCCTTAGTCCATGGGATTTCCCAGGCAAGAATGCTTGGGTGGGTTACCATTTCCTTCTCCAGAGGACCTTCCTGACCCAGGGATAGAACCCGCATTTCCTGCATTGGCAGACAGATTCTTGACCACTGAGCCACCAGGGATTAGTATCCTCTGATGTTGATCCTTCATTCTAGGGATCATAAATAGCCTTTAATCACAGTAAGAGATTTATTTCCAATAAAATGACCTTTTTCTTTTTTAAAATGATCAAAATCAGTATGAATAATACTTTTAACCAGTTCTAATAACAATGAAATGGCACCTCAATCCAGAATATATTTTTAATTGCTGGAAACCTTATGGTACCATGGAATGTTTAAATTAAATTTAGATTTATATCTTTGCCACAGAGGAATATGAAAATCATTTTACTTTGAAATTGTAGGTTGGGTCTCTGGGAAGGGGGTTGTGACATGAGGCCTGGGGTGCAGAATGCTCTCTGGGAGAACCTCTGGAAGGACTCCTGTGGAAAGAAGAGAGGAGAGGCAGGAGTGGCAGACTGACGCAGTCCACGGAGGATCTGGCAACCCTATGGGAGCTCTGCCAGTAGAAGGGTCTGTCAGAGTCACCCGCCCCTGCTCGGTGGGATGTGGGCTGCCTGAGAAAAGACATGACCTAGGGTGAGGCGGGTCTGCAACTGAGGCAGATCTGAGAGGGCTACAGCCAGGGGCTGGCAGTATTCCAGCAGCAGGCAGCTGAGAGGCAACAAGTCTTTCCTCAGAGGAGGGTCTTGGTGGTGAATCATCTCCACCATTACAAATATTGACATTTTTATTATGCCAGAAATTACATTCTTTCACAACTCTTTACACTTATGAAAAAATTCAGGTATAGACTTTAAAAACAAAGGAGTGGACAATCTGTGGGCTTCCCTGGTGGCTCAGATGGTAAAGAGTCTGCCTGCAGTGCTAGAGACCTGCCTGGGATCGATTCCGGGCTTGGGAAGATCCCCTGGAGAAGGGGATGTCTACCCGCTCCAGCATTCTTGCCAGAATTCCACAGACAGAGGAGCCTGGTAGAGGGACACGGCACAGACTTCTGGAGACCATGGCAACAGGACCCTCTGGACCCTGGTCACAGCTGGGAAGCTTTGCTGGGAGCATTTTGTGGTCACAATGAAACAATGGCTTATTAACAATATCCATATAGTTGATTCTGCATCCGTGGTGGCTCAGATGGTAAAGAATCAACCTGCAATGTGGCTTCAATACCTGGGTTGGGAGGATCCCCGGGGAGAAGGGCATGGCTACCCACTTTCAGTATTCTGGAGAATTCCATGGACAGAGGAGCCTGGTGGGCTATAGTCCACAGGGTTTCAAAGTGTCAGACACAATTGAGTGACTTTCACTTCACTTCATAGCAGATTTTGGTGAGTGTAGCTTGTGTTAGGGATATGGATCAGTCAAGGTTGAGTTCAACTCTAAAGAGAAACCTAATGACTGAGGCTTAAATAATGTGAGGGGTTATACTCTCACGTAACAGGCCAGGAAGTTAAATGATCCAAGGCTTTATTAGCTCCATGGGGACATGGATCTAAAGGCATATGACTGCTAGGTCTCCACTCAGGCCTTCTAGGATGGCCCTCCTTCCTGTGCATGGCTACCAGAGTTCCAGCTGTCATGGTTTCACGCTGGGCAGAAGGAAGGAGGAAAAGTGGCGTGAACATGGGCATGAGCTGGCTCTGGTAGATGCTAGGATGCTCCAGCCACGTTCCCTCAGGCTCTTCACTTCAGCCAGCCTCACACACAGTTCTAGGCACAGTTAAGAGCGTCACACCTGTCGCATCTCTTTGCTTTGCTGGAGTCACAGAAGACCGTCAGCTATACACAAGAATGACGAGTCAGCACACAGGCATTAACAGTCCCGGATGATTCCAGCCAATAGGGAACAGAAGGCCCAACCTGCCTGCTCTCCAGTGAGACCATCCTGAGGCAGGTTCCACACTGAGGACTCCACCGTAATGGGCCTCTTACTGCTTCCTCTTATCCTTTTCACCCTTCCTCGTCTCACTCGCCCCTCCATTTCTGTTTCCTGTAATCACTTCCAGAGGAAATCTCCCGCCACCAAGTCCTGTCTCAAGATCTTCTTTTTGAATCATCTGACTCTGTCCTCATTTAAGGGACTTTCCTAAGGGACTCCTTTTAACAAACTCCAGCTAATCCCGTTGCTCAGCATTAGGTCACATGCTCATTCTAAGCTGAAAAGGATATTGGGAAATATACATTTTTTAGATGAGCACTTTGGTACCCCCAACAAAGTCAAGATTCTGTTCATATGGAAGAGGAGGATGCGCATTTGAAGGGCAGCTAGCCAGTCCTGCCACAGACACAGACTCTGTAAAAGTGAAGATGAATGTATTGATGTTTGGGTGATTTTCAAGCACTAAGTTTGTGAAGAGAAAAATTGGGGAAATGACATACATAAAAGTAAAACCAGATATAAACACTATAGAAAATACAAAAATAGGAACTGCAGAACTCAATCGCTGGTTGTTTAGGATCCATTTAACCTGAGAATGTCCTATGTGGTAAGAAAAAATGTACTGTGTTTCAAACAAACCATTCTCCACAATGGCCTCTTTGATGCACCGTTGGGATGATGTTAGCCTTTGACTTGGCTTTGATTAAATGTGTTGAAATAGAAACATATTACTTTTCTCTTCCATATTTATTGATTGCCTCTTTTTCCACAGAAAATTTGAGGTGAGTTACAGCAGAACACAGTCAACAAAGCAATAAGAAAATGGAAACCAGATTCGAGAGAACAAGAAGACAATAGGTTTCTCTGGGACCATGCCCCGTGACAGCCGTTCATCAAAGGTGGATCAGTGCTTCCTGGTGCCCAAACCTAAGTGGAAGGGAGCATGCTTTACGTTATTTCTGTTACTGAAGAAGACAGCATTCTCAATTTCCCTAGAGCAAGTGAATCAATCCCAGCATGGAAATCTAAAAACAACAAATAAAAAAATATTAGGGGTTACTTTTGAGAGTAGGGAGCAATGCATGTAAACTGTTTTTAAGAACATTTTTACAGCAAAGCCCAATAATGAGTTTCATGGGCTTGGGTCCTGCTGTGTAAGTAATTCCATAAATGTTTAAGTTGCAACCCTAGTGTTCAACTAAGTGACAGTAATTCTGCAAATGGCAAAAATGCTTCCAGTGATGCAGCAAGTTTCAAGGATAGATCTCAGAATTTCTAGAGGGTTGGAGAGACTGCTTGGCTGTCTTAGAAACTATATGGGATATTAGGAACAGACACCCTGAGGCAGTCCTCAGATGAGGCCAGGACATTCTGGCAATTGGCTTACTTGTTGAGGTAGTCACTCACTGTTTGGCTAATGCAAAGCCTATTCCCAACTTCACTTCTCTTGCCTGTCTCTTTCTCTAAATGCCTCTTCTCCCTTGTTCCTGGTTTGAACATAGATGTGATGTCTGGTGCAGTGGCAACTGCCACGAGGCTAAAAGCATGACACTGAAAAGCCAACTGGTTGAGGACAGTCTTGAGAAAGGAGACAGAGTGCCTGGGTCTTAGCTGACACTGAACTCTGAGTCCAAACTTGAGACAGTCTGCCTACAGATTCTTAAGTAAACATAATAGCAATTGTATATGAACAATAAATACTAAATATGGTGGAGTTTTCTAGTTCTTGGTGTTGAAACCTTTTACTTTGGGAAGAGATAGTCTGTGTACTTTAAAAAACAGAGAAGCAGTTGATGAAATTGGTACAACATATGAACATAAAGAGTCAAATCAGGGAACCACTTCATATGCAAACAAGGGTGAGACCTACACAGAGTCAGAATTTTGCTCAAGAAATAACTTTGGGCCAAATACAGCATGGGGATAACTGCTTAGTTGAGTTCTCAATGTATGAGGCCTTAAAATATAGTAAAGGTAGTTTTTAAAAATTAAAAACAGAAATAAATAATCACCCATTAGAACCATATAAACCCTCATTATAACTATCCTGGATCAACAGATTCGGAAAAAAAACAACTGCTTCTCAGTGAGCCTACTGGGATAATTGAGCTGGAAATTATGTTCCTGGATTATTGAATTAATTCATCTGCAGCTTGAAGTTAGTCAATATAAATAGATTTAATCCTGGAAACTGTTAAAAATAATGGCTTTAGCTTCCAAAAAGTTAATATAATTCTAAAGTCATTATTTCTGAAAAACAGAAATCAGTGCTGTTTTTTAACAGTAAAAGTATCTGTCTCATTGCTAGGTGACATGCATGTAATTTCTTTCAAAGCAGCTTTAAATAATTGAAAAATAATTCAAAAGAAAGGGAGGATGTAGACATCACAAGCCTGTTTAAAACCAATTAGAGAGAGTTATTCTTTGATGTCCTAAAGTCCTATGAGTATTTTCATACTGATCTCGCTTTTTATGATGATTTTGTGTGAACTTCAGTGACCAGAAGTTCATGTCATCATTGTGCAATTTGGCCACACATTGGCTATTATTACTGATTGGGGTGTGGAAAGCATTTCCAGCCCTGCTTTCTTCTTTTATATGAACTTGCAGACCAAGTTAATACTTCAACAGAATACCTTGGAATGTACTGGTGTGTGCATATCTAGAAATTCTACTGTACTTGCTTCATTTGTCTCAATAATATGATATTAGTCATTTGTTAAAACTGAAGTAACAATGAAAGGAGAGGAAAAGGTATAGTAACATTCCCCATGTAAAATTAAGCCATAAATATGCAGTTTGAGAAGACAAAGTGCCTTCTCCAAATGTTTCCAATTATAAGAGGAAAATGAAGTGTTTTTACTATTCATGGGTCTTTTTTGTTTCAAGTACATTGTTTTTTGAAAATGTGGGAGACAGACATGCAAATAAATGTTTTCTTTACAATCATCTGCTGTAAAACTCCAAGTTTCTCTTTTGTTTTTGTTGGGTGTAATTTATCATTTCTTACGTGTGTCAAAAATCATTTCTGTGAAACACATGGTGGAATGTCTCCTACAGTAAATGAAATAGTAATTCAACTTGTCGTTGTTTAGGTCATGGCATGTCGCAAGAGACCACTTTTTCTGGATCACCAGCAACACAAACAAAGGGTTTATCACAAAATAAATAAATGTAATCTACAGTTTTCCATTTAACTGTATCAGAAAACATTTGGAGGACATAGCCACATGCTTGTTCAATTTAGTCTCAATAATGTTATTGGCATGACAAGGCCAACAAGTCTTGCCAAAGTCAATACAGTAGGCTGAGATGTGCTGGGCGGGTTTCATGAGGGTGGTGAGATTTTATGTCAAGAGCCTCAACATTCATCCAGATGAGGTCCGGTTTTGGGGCCTCCCAAATAAGGGATCCCCTGTTTCCAAATTAGACAAGGCTTTGGGGACATTTGAAAGACTGATAGGTTTGGGGGAAGTAGGAGAGAAGAAATGACTAAAGTGAGTGATACACTGATCATACATGTGTGAAAAGTTATGGTTAAAGAATCAAAGAAATATCAACAAAACTTAGTTCAGATTTAGCTCCTATTAATTTGTTTTCATTTACTACACAAAAAACTCCACTAACTTTTTAAACACCTTTTAGACTTGCATTTCTTTATTTCTGGAATAGCTAATGCATGATAATGGCACAAAGTTAAAAGTTTAAAAGTGTATATTTAATGAAGCATAAGTCTCCTTCCAACACCTGCCCTTCAGACACACATCCCCTCTTCCCAAAGCAACCATTACTTTCAGAAACAACCTATGCATAAATGAATATACACAGACATAGAAGAAACTTTTTCACTTAATGATATGATAATCTTTGAGATCATTCCTTATCAATATATACAAACCCACCTCAATCTTTTTAATGGCTGCAGTGTATTCCATGGCTTGCAATATTCACTGCATTATTGATCAGTTTCTTATCACTGGACATTTACATTGTTTCAGTAGTTCTTTATTAAATAAGATGGTGTAGTAACTGAACTGAACATAGATATTTCATGAGTGTGCAGACATATAGAGAGAATATATCTCTGAGAGTTGAATTACGAGGTCAAAAGGTATGTGAATTTTACAATCTTTAAAGCTTTTGCCAAATCGTCCTCCAAAGAGCTTTACCAGTTCCCTCTGGAAATGTAGAGGAATGACTCCCCACAACTCAACACAGTATGTTGTCAAACTCAGTCCAAAATCTGAATGGCCTCTTTTATTCAGACATTAACAGTAAGTCAGAGTCACACTATTTTAACAGCTTCTTTTGCTTTTAGGGACTATAACAGACCAAACAGCCATCTATTCATCCATGTAACAAATAGGCATTGAGCTCTTATTAATTCATTCAAGAACACCTTCTATGTACCAGGCATTTTGCCAGGGCTGGTGATACAATGATCCCAGATTTTATTGACAATGAAAGAGACAGACATAATCACATACAAGAGCTTGGAAGGAAAAGCACGGAGTCCGTGAGAGTGTAAAACAGGACAGTCTGTTCTGGTCTGGAGTGGCTACGAAAGCTTGCGTGAGGAATGCTGTCTGAACTGAAGGAGGAACAGGAAATCATGGAGGGTATGATGTATATGTGTGTATACACAGGCACACACAGAATTTTTCCATATAGTAGAGAAAAAGCATGTCACCTTCTTCAAAGATCCAGAAGAAGGACAGGATGTGGAAGGAGGGAGGGGCAGAGGGCGTGAGGAAACCAGCACAGAGGGCACTGGGGGGCAAGCCCCTTAGCCTCCAGGGGGGAGTGAAAGGTGCCCAGCCTCAGGTGAGTCTGGTAAAGCACTGGGTGACAAGGGCCATCAGAGGGGTCAAGTACAGAGGACCTGAAGAGTGAATCCCAGCGGTTTTAGTCCCACTGGCTGCTTGTGTGCGTGATCTGTTGATTTAGTTTATTTGGCTTTGATAAAATAAATACTGTAACACTCTTTAAGGCTCTGGCCTACTTTGGCTTCCCTCATAGCTCAGTTGGTAAAGAATCTGCTTGCAAGGCAGGAGACCTGGTTTGGTTCCTGGGGGAGAAGATCCGCTGGAGAAGGGATGAGCTACCCACTCCAGTGTTCTTGGGCTTCCCTTGTGGCTCAGCTGGTCAAGAATCCGCCCTGCCATGTGGGAGACATGGGTCCTCTTCTCACCATTTTATCCTAAAGGAAGGGCCAAGGATATAAAAATTTCAAACTCCAGGAGTTTCTACATGTTCTCATCAGTGTGGTGAAAGCTGAGCCAAGACTGATGGCACAGTCTGCCTCAGGTGGGTCTCTTATCTCTCCAGGTATGTGTCATAGTGCTTGGGATATTGACTAGGTAGTAAGACAGACTAGGTAGTAAGACAATTCTGTGTTTAAGAATGAATGCAAAAGAGAGGTTAAAATTAAGTAGCTGCCCTATGAAATTATTTTTAAATGAATTGGAACCTCAAACTTGGTTTATAGTAACATGATATACATGCCATAAAGGAAATATAAATGAGTAAATGACTACCTCTTTGGCTGTTGATACACCATACTTTTCAAAAAAGCTTAAAACGTGACTCATATAAATATAAATTATATACACAAGAAAAAGTGTATAACTCATTAATTGATGAGGGGACCAGTAAAATGTTAAGACCGGTTCAGTGGAGATTTTAAAGAACAAATTTATATAGTCAGACAATCAAAGGGATGCTGAAATAGCTTGCTAGTAGATGCAAAACTGTTTAATATTCTACAAAGTAATAAGCTGCAATGTCTGGGGATGTTTGGGGCTATCTTTTCCATCAGATGGAAACCAAATCCATCTCAGTCAGATAAAATTGTGTTGTAATGAGTAGGAATCGTTTGTTTTATTTTCAAATTAGAATCATTTCTCATTGCGATCAGTTTTTCTACAAGTTAACCTTATCCCTGCAGAGCTCTAAATAGTTTAGTCAATAGGAAATCAACAAGACCTGCCCAGAAGAGCTGCACTGACAGAACATCCTGTAATCCCCTCTGCTTTTAAAAACATTGTATTACAGGGCATTAACTGCGAGAAACTCAGGCACTCAGTTATTCCCAAGGATTTTATGACCACATTATCATCTCCAAGATGATGTTTAGAAACTAGTATCCTGTTATTGCACCAAGACTGAAAGAAGTGTTCATAACATCACATATTATTAAGAGCTAAAAATTAGCACCTGAAGCAAGCTAAACTGCAGCCTATAATTAATTATCTCATAGTCCTAGCTAGAAAGATCACTGCTCTTTGAACCACATTTTACATCTCTATTTCTGTCTAGTACAAACCCCTGACTTTAAGCTCTCAGTCACAGAAAGCAAAACCTCTAAACTGCCTTTCAATTCTTTAGTAACATGAATATAACATTCAATTACCAGCTTTCTTTTTGAGTAGAGACCTTTGCCAAACACTGTATGAAGGTGATAAACAGAGAAAATTTTGCGGGAGAAAGCAGTATCCAAAGATGCCACTTCCAGAATAGGATGTCCAGTGCAAAAGTGAAGGATGAGCAGAAACACCTTCTGGTCCATGAAAGAACAAGAGTCAGGTGCAACCAGAATCTGACGACGTTAGGACATCCCAATAGGAAACATCAAAATCTAGCAGAAGAACAAAAGAACCGGAGTTCAGAAGTGTATCAGTCAGGGCTCAGAGAAGCTGAGCCATGGTCGATATTATGGAATGAAGAATTTCATATAGAGATTGCGGGCAGAGATGGGGGAAGGAAGGATCTGAAAATGGGAGCTGAAGATTTGGCAAAAAGCCCTGGTTTTGGTGCATGAGTCAGAGTCCACAGGAAATCTTGAAGGGACACTCACCCAGCTCTAGCGTTGGGCGGGAGACAGAGGGAGGGTCATTGGCTCGGCAAGGCTACCACTTCTGTCTCCACAGCAGTGCATTTAGTGGTGGGCCCAGTGTTGCCACTGAGCAGAAGGGCTGGCCGTTGGGAAGGACAGATGAGTCCACAGTGAGGAGGCACTTCTCACCCCACGCTGTACGATGACCTTCAGGACCTTTTGCTTCTGTCTTCCCCAAGTCTTGCTGAGTGTCATTTTCAATCAACTCTAACTTGGAACCAGATAAGGAAGGGGATTCACAGACACGCAGCTGACAGGGAAACAGGCCAGCATACAGTGGGCATGTCTGAAATCAGCTTGTGGCAATGAATTCAAATAAAAGGCATAAAATGCCAGACAACATGACACGTTTAATCTCTAAGATTCTCTCAGAGAGTACTTATGACAGACAGACTTCCTTTGAAGGATGCAGACCCCACCACTAAAGACAGGCCAAAAGTACTGAGGGGCCAAGCAGCAACATGTGTGGCTGTGTCTGTAGCCTCCTGGTAAATAGAGGAAATGGGTGTTTTGTGTTCCTCAGTCTGAGGGAGGAATCTGGACTACTTGAACCATGCTCTAGTGGTCTGATGTGAATCCTCATCATGACCATCTTTCCTTGAGAAAGAAAGCAACTAAGAAATGCTGGTCTCCATTTGGTTGATTGACTTCTAAGCTCCTCCTTCCAATTTGATACAAAATTTTCAGTTCACTGTCTCCTCTTTTTCCTCTCCTTTGTTTTTTTTTCCTCTTTTATTCTTGCTTTCTTTTCTCCGTCACAGGTCTGCATTTATTTATAGAGCACAAAATGGTAGATGGATTGATGGATAAGATCAGAATTGATAATAATGGGAAAGAGAAATGGATTGAGAATCAGGAAGCCTGGGCACTTCTGTAAGTATGGGGACTAAGGATGAAATTCTTAACAACTCTGAGGCCCCACAAAGTAGATTTCCGCAAGATTAAAAGAAAAAGTACGTGTATTCTACCAGAAATTTGCTTTAGATATCTCCAAGGCATTTTAATGTAATAAAAACTCAGAGAACTCCTACAGTAAAGCACTCTTTCCACCTTTGCTCAATCCAGTGTTTCCTACACTAATTTCATTCTGGAATCCTTTTCACCATAACTTATATTAATATTCTGCAGATGAAATGCACTTTGAGAAAATTCTAGATGATGTCTAGGGTAGTTCTTTCACCTCTACGAAACCCTGAACTTTCCCATTTTTCTCTTAAAACTCAAACGACTGTTTAAATTTTAGTTACGAATTGAATACTGATCTGCCTGAAAAGGGACACTTTTTTTTTTTAATAAAGATTTCACTGAGGGCTAGTTCAAATGGCAATTTATAAGATGTAGGTGCCAACGTGGAAGATAAAGGTTTGATCCCTAATCCAGGAGGATCCCATATGCCTCAGAGCAACTAGACCCAGGTGCTACAACTATTGAGTCCATGCTCTAGATCCCAGGAGCCACAACCGCTGAAGCCCCTTAAAGCCTGTGCTCTGTAACAAGAGAAGCCATTGCAGTGAGAAGGCTGTGCACCACAGCAGATAGTAGTCTCTCTCCTCCGCTTGCCACAACTAGAGGAAAGCCTGTGCAGCACTGAAGACCTCGCACAGCCAAAAATAAATAAATACAATTATATTTTTAAAAGATGTAACATAAAGTGAAAAATGAATTTTCTGATGTGTCTCCAGTCAAGAGACCAAAAGTGAGTTGTAGTGTTTTTCAAACACTCACAGAGAACAATCTCATTCAAAAATGTTGTTTTTGAAATCCAACAGCAGTGATATACAGAAAAATATTACTCTCCCAGTTTGTATTGGACTACATCAGATCTTCTAAATCAGGATGGCCAGCTAGAGTTCTAATCTTCCAAGTACTTGCGATAGATCAATTGGTGGAGGGTTGGACAGCTGTTGGTTCTCAGTGGAAATCCTGTTATGTAGATCTTTTGGGTTTACCACTAGGGGTCACTAAAGAGAGATGGGAGATAGTCAATCTTTTGTAAGTAATTCTGGAATAGCCATGGGCTTTGGACAAGATGCAGGTGAGTGCTTCTCTAACTTTAATTTGCATGTGGATAACCTGGGGATTTTGTGCTGATTTTGATCCAGGTTGAGGTGAGATGGGGGTAGGGGCTGAGATTTCTCTATTGCCGTCATTTCCCAGATGATGTCCATGCTGTTGGGAAAAGCTCACACTCAAGATGGAACATAGCCTCAATCCAGCTCTCTTGA
Source organism: Madoqua kirkii (assembly GCA_006408675.1). Taxonomy (NCBI): domain Eukaryota; kingdom Metazoa; phylum Chordata; class Mammalia; order Artiodactyla; family Bovidae; genus Madoqua; species Madoqua kirkii. The sequence goes on from SJYC01040906.1 coordinate 19,700, forward strand.
AGGAAATGGAGATCATGTCTCATCCAGCCTGGGCCCATTGTTCTTGTCAACCTCTCCTCCTCTCTCTGCTTCCTCTTCCCTCTCCTTACCCACCTGATTCCCTCCACCTCCTCTTCCCTTTTCTGCCAGGTGTAGTCTGAGCTCAATCATCTTGAAGGAAACCTTCCTAAATATTTGTTATAGCTTTTCCTAATGAAATTTAGCTTGGTGGCATTGATATCTATTTGTGAAATACTCATTAAAGAAACAGAAGCACAGCAAACAGTTGAATGCTTATTTCTTCTGAAAATTTTCTCTTTTGTGTATGTTACATTTTATATAAATGAGTTAAACTAGTCTGATTCTGGTTCAGCTAGACCAGAATAGATGGGTACATCATGTCTTTGGTGTTGAAGGCTATTTGATTTTATTCTTCAGTACGTGCATGCTAAGCCTCTTTGTTGCTGCTGCTGCTAAGTCTCTTCAGTCGTGTCCGACTCTGTGAGACCCCATAGACGGCAGCCCACCAGGTTCCCCCATCCCTGGGATTCTCCAGGCAAGAACACTGGAGTGGGTTGCCATTTCCTTCTCTAGTGCGTGAAAATGAAAGATGAAAGTGAAGTCGCTCAGTCGTGTCTGACTCTTAGCGATCCCATGGACTGCAGCCCACCAGGCTCCTCCATCCATAGGATTTTCCAGGCCAGAGTACTGGAGAAGGGTGCCATTGCCTTCTCCAAGTCTCTTTAATCATGCCCAATTCTTTGAAACTCTGTGGACTGTAGCCTGCCAGGCTCCTCTGTCCATGGGATTCTCTAGGCAAGAATACTGGAGTGGGTTGCCATGCCCTTCTTCAGGGGATCTTCTCTACCCAGGGACTGAACCCACATCTCCTGTGTCTCCTGCATTGGCAGGTGGGTTCTTTACCACTAGCACCTTCTGGGAAGCCCCAATACATTCTTCAGTCCCAACTATAAAGTTATTTTAACCCAATAAGAAACCTATTTTGTTTTTTTTTTCAGAGCTGAGAAAAAAAGACAATTGCCTACATAGAATCCAGAGTTTCATCTTCCACTCATTTCAGTAACTCAAAGGGAGTAAAAGTGAGTGATACAACAAGTCTCTATTGGTGTGAGAAATTTGTGAATGGATCTTTATGTAGACAAAGATAAAAAAAAAGTTGTAGATATTTTTTTCCAGTTATAATTCAGAAAACTTGGAAAACACAGAATTTTATTTTTAAAAGTAGTACTAAAATACCATCACTCAGAGATAACCACTATTAACAAATTTTGGAGATATTCCAGGGATTTTAAAAATATTTACATGTACATTCTCCTATGATTATGGAATACTGTTTTATAATCTGATGCTTTCATTTCATGATGTAAATATTATCCCTTTTCCATAACTAATTTTTACTCTAAAATTGCTAATGGTTTTGCTGTAATCTATCATAAATATTTCACAGTTTATTTAATTAAGTCTCTACTGTTGGATATCTAGGTTGTTCCTAACTTTTCAGACTAATAAAAATGTTTACAAACATTGCTATACAGACATATTTGCCCTTAGATTTCATTATTTGATTTGGAAAAGTTCCAAGGGATAGAACTTCCAGGTCAAAAGCTTTTGAAATGTGCTGCTAAAGAACTATTTGGGAAAGATGCTCAACTATGTGCTGGCAGCAGGAGGTGGTTAGGGGATTCAGAAGGAAAGAACAGTGCAAGGGGTTACACATGAAATCTACAGTCAGATTGCTCATATTTGAGTCAATCTTGGAAGGCTGTTTAATCTCAATGCTTCTGTAAAGTAGAGATGATACTAGTTCCTACACCATGAAGTTGTTTTGCAGGCCAAGTGATGGAATATACATAAAGCTGGACGTGGTAAGCAATTAACAAATGGCGTCTGCTTTATTACTGTTGTTGTTATTTTCCTTCATGCTCAGTAGTAATCCCAGAGTCTTTAAATGCCAACTGGTCTATAAACTTGGCTTCTGCATTTCTGCCAGGGGCATCTGTTGAGGTCAAGGAGACTGGCTAATGACTGGGAAAAAAAAAACAAAAACCTGTGAAGAGTGGACTTCAGAAGAAGGAGGTATAATAAAGCTGTTCTTCCCTGAAACCTGGGAAGGCTCACTGCAAACCTTTCCCAGAAGTGAAGGCTCAAAGAAACAAGCCAAATGGAAACTTTCAGGGGTACTAGTGCTACCCTTTCACTTCATACAGCAGCCTCTTCATCCAATAAAAGACAAAGAGTAGTTTCTGTGGAAGGACAAACTCAAGCTACCTTAAAGAGGAGGGTAGGTCCCTGTGGCAGGAGGGACCTGGGAGATGTAAAGCTTCCTCTGGTTTCCAGTTACTGTGGGGACACTTAGGGGTGTATCTCAGGACAGGAAGGAGAAAATATTTCCTTAGGATATGAAGGTGCTACTTGAAAGATGTGCTGAAGAGAGAAATACAAGTATCTTATTAACACTAATTTGTAATGGTGTGCAGGGTGGACACACTTAAAAGGAAATTAAACTTCATGATGATGAGGTGTGTCTGATTCAGACACTTTAGGAGATGAACGGTTGCAAGCTGCATTGGAACTCTCCCCACCCCAGACCCCAGCCTCAGGCGCTGGGGCCAGAGCTCACCCCAGTTCCCTGAAGAGGGAACAGGAAGGCGGACACGAGGTACAGGAAGAGTTGACAGGAAGTGTGTGTTGAGAATGGGGAGATGGAAGACCATGGGAAAGAGGAGGGTCCACAGGAACTTCCCTGGGTCTGGGGTGCTGGCACTTGGGGTCCCCAAAGGGAAAAGAGGAGCCTGCTGGCTGCAGAGGGCCTCTGTCCCTGAGGGCACCCTCAGGGGGCTCATACAACTTGAAAGGGAAAGTGCCAGTCACTCAGTGTGTCCGTCACTCAGTCGTGTCCCATGGACTCTAGCCCACCAGGCTACTCTGTCCTTGCGAGTCTCCAGGCAGGAATCCTGGAGGGGATTGCCATTTCCTTTCCCAGGGGATCTTCCTGATCCAGGACTTGAACTCAGTACTCCTGCATTTCGGGCAGATTCTTTACCATCTGAGCTGCCACATCTCAGCAAAGAACTTCCACCTTCATTGGGAGCTGGTGGGAAGGAGTGACATGGTCCTAAGGAGACGTGGGGAGAAGCCCCTCACTGTGGAATGTGGATGGTGAGCATCAGCCTCAGAAATGCTGAAACCAACTTGCTTATGTCTTTGCACAGAGGCACTAGAGAGGCACCACAAACAGCAAAAGTGGAGGCCCCCACAGAGCAGAGCTCAAAAATCCAAAAGTGCCAAAGACGGACTGGTAGGACCTCAGAAGCTCATTAGGAAAAATGAGGTGGACTTCCTAGAGAACATTCTAGTTTTTCACAGTTAGAGCAATTTTTTAAAAAGTGGCTGAGAAAGATGTGTCCCTATCACATAAACTAGAGACCTGCAAAGTTTTCCTATGACAGGCCAGATAGCAATATTTTTGGCTTTGTGTGCCATGTGATCTCTGCTGCAGTTCTTTGTATCAAAGTCTGAAAGAAGCCACAGATAATACATGAGTGAGTGGGTGTGACTGTGTTCCAAAAAAATTTCTTTACCCATACATGGAGCTGTCTGGGTTTGGTCCACAGGTCATAAAGGTCACAGTTTGCTAACTGGTGATGTATGTAAACATCTAGAACATTAGACCTTTTTTTTTTTTTTTTTTGGTGAAGCCTGTATTCGGCACTCTGCTATACTGACTTCAGATTTACCTTGAGCATTTGTTTCTGAGCCAACATGAGCTTATGGATTCCAGTCTCCTCACTGGGCTGTGAGGATCTTATCGAGATGCGTGATCTACAAGGCATATCACACATGAGGTGTTCTGTTTGCAAATTCACTTCTTCATGTGGTGAAGCTATAGTTAAAGCATACTCACATATAACATAGATGTGAGAATCTTAATTCATGTGAATTTTAAAAAGCTGGCTCTTCAAATTTTGTGACCTAATTTGCAAGCAGGGTTCAGTTCAGTTCAATTACTCAGTCGTGTCTGACTCTTTGTGGCCCCATAGACTGCAGCACACCAGGCTTCCCTGTCCATCACCAACTCCCAGAAGTTTACTCAAATTCATGTCCATTGAGTCGATGATGCCATCCAACCATCTCATCCTCTGTCGTCCCTTTCTCCTCCTGCCTTCAGTCTTTGAAAAGATTGAAGAGAAAATCAAAGAAGAGAAACCATTACAAAGATATGTGAAACTATGAAAAGACGATAAACATTCAAAATTCATGCCACGTGAAAGACACAAAACTGAAGACCTGCACCTTGCCTGTACTCTCCCTCCTTTCGTCAGAGAAGATATGAGATGGACTCACTCTTCTCTTCTTTAAAGTAAGCTGCATTCATTTTTCTGTAAATAGTCATTCCATACAGCTCAATAACAAGAAAAATAGCTTAAACAAAATGGAAGCTTATTTCTATCAAATTGAAGCAGATTGAAATTTGACAAGTCCAGGCTGGTATGGAAGTCATTTTGGTATCCTCAGGGATCCAGGCTCATTTTTTTAGGTTGCAACTTGATAAGCCTGGTCATGGTCCAAGGTTGCTACCCAAGCTTCAGTCATCACATCTGCATTTTGATCAACAAAAAGGAAGGTAGAAGGAGAAGGGTACATGTCATTGGCCAGATCTTAGATACCTACCCACATCTAGCTACATCAGAGAGTAGGGAATGTAGACTATTTAGGTGGGTAACAATGTAGATAGAAAAGCCTGGTGGGCTACAGTCCATGAGATCAGGAAAGAGTCAGACACAGCTTAGTGACCAGACAACAACAATAACAAAGAGCTCAGATAAAAGTTGGGGTTCTTTTTTTTTAAATTAGAGGATGGTAGATATTGAGAAGCATTTACCCATAGAGGATATGCTCAGTTGCTCAGTTGTGTCTGACTCTTTATAACCCCATGGACTGTAGCCCACCAGGCTCCTTTGTCCATGGGACTTTTGAGATAAGAATACTGGAGTGAGGTGCCATTTCCTTCTCCAGGGGACCCATAGGGAAAGACAGGTATTAATCTAATAATGATTCAAAAGTATAAGTGATTAGCTGTGAGAAGTATTATGAAAGAGATAAAAAAACTACTGGAGTCAATAAAAATCTGTTTGAGAGAGCAGAGAGTGTTTAAAAAATACTACTGTTGAAAAGGGACTCTCGGCTGGAACATGATTGATGGGTAGGTGTCATCCAAGCATAGAGATAGTAGGAAGAGCCTTCCTAGCAGAAAGCACAGTGTATAGAGGATCTTATCGAGATGCGTGATCTACAAGGCATATCACACATGAGGTGTTCTGTTTGCAAATTCACTTCTTCATGTGGTGAAGCTATAGTTAAAGCATACTCACATATAACATAGATGTGAGAATCTTAATTCATGTGAATTTTAAAAAGCTGGCTCTTCAAATTTTGTGACCTAATTTGCAAGCAGGGTTCAGTTCAGTTCAATTACTCAGTCGTGTCTGACTCTTTGTGGCCCCATAGACTGCAGCACACCAGGCTTCCCTGTCCATCACCAACTCCCAGAAGTTTACTCAAATTCATGTCCATTGAGTCGATGATGCCATCCAACCATCTCATCCTCTGTCGTCCCTTTCTCCTCCTGCCTTCAGTCTTTGAAAAGATTGAAGAGAAAATCAAAGAAGAGAAACCATTACAAAGATATGTGAAACTATGAAAAGACGATAAACATTCAAAATTCATGCCACGTGAAAGACACAAAACTGAAGACCTGCACCTTGCCTGTACTCTCCCTCCTTTCGTCAGAGAAGATATGAGATGGACTCACTCTTCTCTTCTTTAAAGTAAGCTGCATTCATTTTTCTGTAAATAGTCATTCCATACAGCTCAATAACAAGAAAAATAGCTTAAACAAAATGGAAGCTTATTTCTATCAAATTGAAGCAGATTGAAATTTGACAAGTCCAGGCTGGTATGGAAGTCATTTTGGTATCCTCAGGGATCCAGGCTCATTTTTTTAGGTTGCAACTTGATAAGCCTGGTCATGGTCCAAGGTTGCTACCCAAGCTTCAGTCATCACATCTCATTTTGATCAACAAAAAGGAAGGTAGAAGGAGAAGGGTACATGTCATTGGCCAGATCTTAGATACCTACCCACATCTAGCTACATCAGAGAGTAGGGAATGTAGACTATTTAGGTGGGTAACAATGTAGATAGAAAAGCCTGGTGGGCTACAGTCCATGAGATCAGGAAAGAGTCAGACACAGCTTAGTGACCAGACAACAACAATAACAAAGAGCTCAGATAAAAGTTGGGGTTCTTTTTTTTTAAATTAGAGGATGGTAGATATTGAGAAGCATTTACCCATAGAGGATATGCTCAGTTGCTCAGTTGTGTCTGACTCTTTATAACCCCATGGACTGTAGCCCACCAGGCTCCTTTGTCCATGGGACTTTTGAGATAAGAATACTGGAGTGAGGTGCCATTTCCTTCTCCAGGGGACCCATAGGGAAAGACAGGTATTAATCTAATAATGATTCAAAAGTATAAGTGATTAGCTGTGAGAAGTATTATGAAAGAGATAAAAAAACTACTGGAGTCAATAAAAATCTGTTTGAGAGAGCAGAGAGTGTTTAAAAAATACTACTGTTGAAAAGGGACTCTCGGCTGGAACATGATTGATGGGTAGGTGTCATCCAAGCATAGAGATAGTAGGAAGAGCCTTCCTAGCAGAAAGCACAGTGTATGCAAATCCAGGCATCCTGGAGAGCTGGTCTCTGCCATGGTCCAGCAGCTGAATACAGGTCAGCTGAATACAGGTCCCTGGTGTGTAGTCAAGGGAGAGAGGCCTGTGGCTGAGCTGGGAAGCTGGGGAGGACTCAGAATATCAGGTGCTTTAGAAGTCATGTTGAACATTTTGTTTTAGGCACAACAGGAAGTCATTCAAAGATTCTAATTGGAGGGCTGGCTCCATCTGATTTATGTTTCAGAAGGGTCCTTCTGGCTGCCTGCTGCATGGGGTTGGCTGGCTGTAGGGTGGGAGGGAGAGGAGGTTCCCAGTGCAGGAGGCAGACAGTAGAGGTAGAACAGAGGGGTCTTGGTAAGGACTGGCTGTGGGAGGTGGGCACAGGGGTGCTTTCTGGTGTGGTTAATGCTGAGCACCACTGGCCAAGAGACTCTGTTCTTGGAGGCGTTATTAACTCTCAAAGCCTCAGTCCTTAGGGAACAAGGGGTGCTGGCTGCTAATGAGGCTTCAGTCTTCCTGTATGGAATCAAAGTGAAAAATCACGAAACAAAAAGACAGGCTTCCCCAGCCAGGTTTTTCTAGCATTTGTCCCCTGCTGCTGCTACCTTAACCACCTTAAAAAATCTTTCCTGTAGCTCAAATGGCAAAGAATCTGCCTGTGATGCAGGAGACCAGAGTTTGATCACTGGATCAGGAAGATCCTCTGACGAAGGGAATGGCAATCCACTCCAGTATTCTTGCCTGGAGAATTCCATGGACAGAGGAACCTGGAAGGCTACAATTCGTGGGATCACAAAGAGTTGAACACGACTGAGTGACTAACAAGCACACACCTTAACAAGGATCATGTCACTTGATCAGCATCTGGCGGGCTTAGAGCCCCCAGGGCAAGACTGGAAATGACAGGGTAGGGAGTAGAATTGTTAAGACATGAAGGGGGGAGATTCATTCCTTAGGTTCACACTCATTTAGGTGGTGTGCCATCTTGGTGTTCAGGTGACTGATGGGTTTATTCCAAACTATAATCAACCCTGGCAGTCTCTGAACTTCCAGCCTGTAAGGTTAGGCCCATCAAACCTGCCTGTGTTACTGTTTGGAAATGAAGCTGTTTCTCTGAGTCCCTGACCCACCACTGATTGCAAGAAGTTGGCCTGTGTCTTGAGGTCATTCCTGGACTTGGGTTAAAATTATAAGCTTAAGACAGAAACAAACTGTCACTTCCTTGTAAATCAAACAACACTGATGGAGCAAAGCACAAGTTCAAAGGTCAGCACTGACATTACTAAAATGTTTTCTTTGCTTTGTATTTTAATCATGCAAGTATAACTGGAGATGAATAATAAACAGTGTACTTGAGAGTTTTGTTTTCAGAGAGTCTGGACCTAGGAAATGAGCAACCCCACCACATTCACTGTGAGCCTTGTCAAGAATTGCAGTTTGGGGCAAAAGTGCTAAAAAATGTGAACTGAAGCAAATGGTACAGATGGAACATGTGAAGAGTCCAGATTTGTTATCAATATCCTCTTGTCACCCCTGGTCAATGTGCACTAGATTTATCTTCTTGCAACAGACATACAAAAATATCACATTCCTTTATCATCGGAATGTTGCAACAGCATTATCAGAACTCCTTGGGGGCCTGATTTTCTTAGTAGAGGAATTACTGACACCCAGCTCAGTGCTCCAGTCTGAAGAATATGATTATCCCATGATCACCAGGAGCGCTTTGTTCCCTGGATGTCTCTCATATACAGCGCATTTTCAGGATGCCTTCCTCTTCCATTAAAGCATTTATGTCTATAGAAGTGCTTTAGAAGTCACCGGGGCTCTAAAAAATGAATCGGAATGTTGCAAAGCATTATCAGAACTCCTTGGGGGCCTGATTTTCTTAGTAGAGGAATTACTGACACCCAGCTCAGTGCTCCAGTCTGAAGAATATGATTATCCCATGATCACCAGGAGCGCTTTGTTCCCTGGATGTCTCTCATATACAGCGCATTTTCAGGATGCCTTCCTCTTCCATTAAAGCATTTATGTCTATAGAAGTGCTTTAGAAGTCACCGGGGCTCTAAAAAATGAAAGGGAATGAATTTTAAAACCACAGTTATTTTACCTACTTCTTGGAAACAAAAAATAAAGGCTGACATCTGGTAAGTAAGAAACTTCCCCTGGAACCCAAGTAACTAACTTTTATTTTCCCATCATGAAAGGGGCGGATCTCCATTGGTGGCCTTTCTTATTTACACCACACACATGGCGATGGCTCTGACATCCAGTTCCTTTAGTATAAACAGAAAGGATGGCCTTTTTCTGTGGAAGTTAATGAATTGAAAAACAAAGCTGTTCTGTATACCCACTTCTTCCAAACGAATAAAAGAACTACAGTGTTCTGAGACTTGGGCAAAATAGTTGCATTCAAATTAATTTTGCCCCTTTTACTCTCCCCTTCCTACTTCCCACCACTCCCCCCTACTCGCTTTTTCAGGAGAAAAAAAGAACCATTTAATCACCTTATAAGGGCAGAGAGCATTAAGGGAACAGAGGGAGAGTCATGAGGCCCAGATCTTATTCTTGGCTCAGACGGGGCCTCACTGGGCGATCCTGGGCCATCCCTTAACCGCGAGCCTCTGTTGATGCAGCTGTAATATGGGGACGCAGATGCGTGTGTGTGGTACCAATGTGGGACCTCGGGGAGAGGTCCAAAGCTGAATGTGGGGTCCATTTTGCTGGTTGTACGTTGTTTCCAATTTGAAAAGGCTGTCTGCAACTCAGGAATTACAAAGTGGCCTGGTACGTCTTAGATGGATAACTGGTGTATGCTGCTAAGTCACTTCAGTCATGTCCAACTCTGTGCGACTCCATAGATGGCAGCCCACCAGGCTCCCCCGTCCCTGGGATTCTCCAGGCAATAACACTGGAGTGGGTCACCATTTCCTTCTCCAATGCATGAAAGTGAAAAGTAAAAGTGAAGTTGCTCAGTCATGTCCGACCCTCAGAGACCCTATGGACTGCAGCCTTCCAGGCTCCTCCATCCATGGGATTTTCCAAGCAAGAGTACTGGAGTGGGGTGCCATTGCCTTCTCCGAATTGGTGTATAGATGCATGCAAAAGAAAAAAAAGTTCTAAGGGCCTCTGGGTCTCTTGAAATTAGATTGCCAGGGCAATAAGAGCTGCTAGTTCTGATTTTATAAATAGCTCACCACAAAAGTAAAGTATGGTTCATGGTTTTCTTTTGTTTTTTGTTTTTTCTAAAAAATTCATGTGGTGTTTCCTATAGTGTATTTAAAGAATAAAGGAAAAAAAAGGAGTGAGCATGTGCAGGTTCCTCTAGGCAGCACCTGGGAGCCCTTCTTATGGTGGAAACCCAGTCAAACTCTGTACCCGGGCAGGGGCCCGAGGGGTGTCACCCCTTCCTCTGGAATCTGACTGTGTTCACCGACCAGAGTCACTTGATGCTAACTGCGGGTCCCTTTGGCAGGGTTCCTCATGAACCCAAGCAGAGGGAACAGAACCCGGCTGAGACCACCTTCTACCAACAAACATGCCGCTCCATGCTTCTTCTGACTTTGTGGAAGCCCAGCAGACCTGCCCCAGAGCTCCCCCACCCTGCCGCCGTGGCTGCCCAGACCTCAGCTCACCCATCAACGCATAAGAAATGATCTTAACAGGGACAGTAAAAGAAGATTCACGTCCAGTAGCTGAAAGCCTGAAGTTGAGAAAAGAGACCCAAGAGTTTGTCTTACTGCTGTTGTGGTGGGTGTCTTCGAATTTGGATTGCGTTAATCATCACCTGCTTGCAGGTTGCTTGGAAATCACAAGTGGTAATGGTGATTCTGACCCAAGAAAGGCTGTGGAATGAAGGCTTCAACCCACCCTTCTCTCTCTTCCTCCTGCAAACACTTCCCTTAACTCTACTTGTCCAAAGAGCATTCTTAGTCACAAGAGATACAGAGCTCACATTTGAGTGGCTTCCAAACATGCCTTTGAAAAGTTCTGTGCTTCTCTACATATGTACTTCAGGTGTGCTGGGTCTGGGTCTTTTTGCACACCTTACCTACTTTACTTCCCCAGTGGCTCCAGTGGTAGAGAATCCACCTGCAATGCAAGAGTCAAAGGAGACGTGGATTTGATCCCTGGGTCAGTCCCCTGGAGGAGGAAATGGCAACCCACTCCAGTATTCTTGCCTGGAGAATCCCATGGACAGAGGAGCCTGGCTGGTTACAGTCCAAAGGGTCGCAAAGAACTGGACACGACTGAGCGTGTGGTAACCATATATACCTACCTTTCTTATCTTCTTCTCCCGCTTCAGTCACTGCCAGAGTGAAACAAGTGGCTGTGTTTTCCTTAAAAGCTGACAACCCCCTTCCCCACCTCCACTGCTTGCAAACGAGGTCCAGATTTCTCTGCAGTGCCTATAGGCCCTTCCCCACCTGGCTCTGTCCCAACTTCATCTCCTCTCCCTCCCAATTCCGTCTCTGCCCCTACCTCTTTCCAAACAGCTTCAGGTCTGGGAACACATTATTCCTGCTCCTGTAGTGCGTTACCTACCTTTCCACTCTCTTATTCTCCCTGCTGAATTCCCATGTATCCTTCAAGACCCAGTTCAAATGTGATATATTAAAGCCTGGGGCTGCTCCAGTCTCTGTCTGTGGGCAGAGTTAACTGCTCTTTCCTCTGAAGTATCACTGGCTCTCTGAGAGTTTCTCTTCCAGAGGAAGCATCACATTGTAGGGGACCTATTGCTCACATGCCCATTTCTCTCCCTAAACTATACATTCCTTACGGTCAGGCGTAAGATCTTATTCATCTTTATGATACTAGTTCCTAGATCAAGGCCAACAGATGTTCAATGAGCTGGCCAAAAATACATGTATTCAACTCTAGATTCTAATCAATATATTCCTTTGCTTTAGAGTTTGAAAATATATAGAAATTGAAATGATATCTTAGATAAGTTTTCTGAATTTTGGAGGATAGGTATAAGTGTAAGCTCACCATTAGAACCAGTGCAAAGATGAAGATTCATCTTAGAGTACAGAAAGAAAAGTGTTAGTCATTCAGTTGTGTCCGACTCTTTGCAACCCTGTGGACTATAGTCTGCTAAGCTTCTCTATCCATGGAATTCTCCAGGCAAGAATACTGGAGTAGGTTGCCATTCCTTCTCCAGGGAATCTCCAGTTCAATCTCCCAACCAGGGATTGAACGAGGGTCTTCTGCAATGCAGGCAGATTCTTTGCCACCAGGGAAGCCCTAGAGTATTTCACCTAGAGTACAGAACTTTACCTAGAGCACAGAGCTCTAGGTAAGTGAAAAAGTCCTGTTTTAGATAAACTGCATTAGGAAAAAGGTTCACATACACTAACCTGAGTAGTAATAACACATCAGTTTTCCTCAGTGATTGGACACTGCTCAGTCCTGCCTATGCATGTACAATGGGCCCCTGCAACAACGTTTCAAGGTGGGTATTAGGATTCCAATTTCACAGGTGGGTAAACTGGAAATGTGGTAAGTTTCAGAGTCATGTAGCTGGTAAAGGAGGTATGAACCTGGAGGGCTGATGCTGGAGCCTCTTTGTTCTACCACCACCCGTTGCACCCCCACCTACCCCCCACACACACACACACACACAGTGCCATCTGATGAGCAAAGGGAGTCGGGTCAGTTGTGAAAGAAACATGAATAACAATTTTAGGAAACACCCCGTGTCAGCTACTGTTCTACCTATTAACTCATTTAACACTGGCAATGACCTTGTGAGAGGGGTACAATTATTATCCTCATTTTACAGATGAGAAAACAGAGACAGAGAAGTTAGCCGTTTGCCCAGAGGCCACGTAGCTAATAAGTGGCAAATTTGGGATAGAAACCAGACAGGCTGGCTCCAGAGACCTTGCTCTTAACGACCCTGCTCGGCAATCTCCCAGGAACCCTGGGATGAGGATAGATGTTCAGACAGGATCCAAAGCTGTGGGAGCATGAAGAATTGGAGGTTCTCAGGGACCATCCTCAAGGCCCACCAGAAAGCCCATCAGCTCCTCTCAAGCTCCTCTATAGACGCATACCCTCTAGGTAAAAACAATACTCATCCAAGGCAAACTCAGGCTTCACGAGACGCAGTCTTCTGAAAAAACATTCTGGGACTCTCAGAAGGCTCTGTTCTCAAGGGTCCTGCTATTGCCTGGATCGGTGCAATCACTGTTCCTCCAACTTCCCCCGTGAGCATCATCCTCTTCTAGTATACGTAGCTTCCCTCTCCCTTCTAGCATCTATTTATCACAGCCCCAGCTTTCCCTATAACCCTCACTTGGCAGGACCCCGGTGGCCTCCTTTACCTGTCAACTTGATTCTGTCTGATGACTCTCTGTTCACTTCTCCACTTCAAGCACAGCTACTAATCATTTTATTCCTCTAACTTTTTCTGACTCACATTTTTTGGAAGGAAGGCACTGATAAGTCTCATTCATCTTTTCAAATAAGATGGCATATGTTGCTGCCAACCTATAAACTTACTGTCCTTGGCCCAGGTATGAGGACTTCGAGCTTTGGGGAGACAGATGGGGACAAGAGGGTAGTGGGCAGGGCAAAGACACATGGGGAAAGAAATGGCCACCTAAGGCTGCCTCTTCATCAAGGACTGAGGGCAAGGTGGTCTCTTTTGAAAAAGCTACATATATGGAAGCCACAGTGATGGATGTGGTGGGTAAAATAGCATAGAGTGTGAACAGTCTCTCTATTGAGCATATAACCAACACACTCCAGATGCAAGAAATCTTACTCTATAACTAGAGGCAGAAGGGTGTTCCTACTGGTTAATATCTGAAAAACTAACTGATTCAGTCAGGTCCCAGCAGAAAACAGATGGCAAAGGCAGGCAGGATAAGTAGAGAGAGTTCAGTAAAGGAACTATTTACAAAGTAGTGAGTGGGCAGGGTATAGAAAAGCCAACAAAAGATGGTGATGCATTAGGGGGCTATGACCATCTCCAGGCCTAAAGGGCAAGGTAGGAAGTGGTTACTGGAGCCCAGAGACAGCTGTACCATTACTATGTCTGTGTCTGCAGGAGATGGCCACCCAACAGCCCCATAGCTTTGGGGAAAGGAATATAGTCTCTGCTCACCTGTGACTCAGAAGGAAAAGAGCCAGGAAACTCAACACCCCTCTCTCCCCTCCTCCTGCTCTTTGATCTATTGCCAGGGCCTCGCTCCGGCTGCACCACGCTGGAGCCAGAGGGCAGAGAGGCCCACAGGAAGATTCTGTAGAGTCTTCCAGGGCACACAGAGCATGTGGAGAAGGTATAAAGGGTGCAGGAGGGGCGGGGGAAGACACTCAGCACAGTGATTTCCTTGTCCTAAGGCCCTTGTTGTCCCGAGGTAACCGCACTGACGTGGTGCCTAAGAAAGTAGTGTATTCCTTGCTTATTACATTTCACATATTTTCAAGGAAATCAGACTGTTAGCATACCACATCCTGGAGCTTCAAGTATGTTTTCCTGGGATCTCATGAGAATTTCCACTTAGTGGACAGTAGCTGAATATTCCCATAACACCAAAAAGGAACAGATGTGGGAGACAGCGGGACACAACAGACCTCCAAGGACTCACCGTTCAGCTGAGGGCATGTGGTAGGGCTGGCAGTGAGGCCCATGAACCAGGGACAGGTGGGCATGTCCACACCTCAGGGGATGGCAGGATATGACCACCTTGGCAAATGTCAGGCATCCAGAACATAAGGTGCAATCTAGGAGAGAAATGGGAGACAGAAAATGCTCAAAGGGGTTTATTCTGAATTTATTAAGGTTAAACTTCTGCCATGCGGTAGAATGGGGATTTCAAAAAGAAATAACCCTTCATGTTAAAAAAATAAATTTTTTTTTCACACTTGCCCCTGGGATGGCATATTCTCTCCCCACAGCAAATGCTATCATTGCTGTTTTGAGTGGAGAATAGCGTGTAAGCCCAGAACGACAGCACAACTACCATATCTGCATTTTCTTTAGGATAGAACTGTTCCCAGAGGAGGAGTTTGTCCTGAGTTAAAAGGTGTTAATTGATGTAAGTGTTCAAGTCTATAAAAAGTCGATGATAGAATAAGATATGGCACTCAGTGAAAGTTGCTTCATTATTTCATCTTTGAAGGCCCAAATGAAGGCATGTTTAGATAAAAAATACCTCCCAGGGAGTTAAAAATGTACTGGCCTCAAGTATATCTCTTTCCCATCACTCATGCACGTTCACACAAAGAGGAAACCACTAAGGGAGGCTTGATGTTTAGTTGTTCTAGAAGTTGGTGGGAGGCAGGAAGGTTGAAGGTCCTGGCATGTGCCTCTAATTTATTTCCTTCTACTTTCCCAAGAGTGGGAGAAAAAATATTTGTGAACTTCATATTATTAAAAAGTTCGTGCTGTCTGCTTAGCTCTTACCTATAAGCCTTTCACTTCTCTAGGCCAAGAATGAGCTTCGATCTCCAGATTAATTCACTTAGTAGACTCTGAATTTGTGTGGTTCCCCAAAAGGTAAGTATGAGTACTTTTTTTTTTTCCCAAAAAGTCTCTTTGAACATTCTGTTGTGTCTTTAATGTCTTCCTGAAGCATTAGCCCTTCCACACATGATTGCCCAAGGGCAAAGGCACGTTTTGAAATAGCCTTTCTACTTCTCAAGCACACACTTGCATGCTCACTCTCTCCCTTTTAATCTCGTTGTCTCTTCCCAACACACAATTACTACGTAACAGGTGATGGCTGGTGTGCCCCTAACAAAACTGAGGACTCCAAGCCTTTATCACCTACTTAAGCTGAATGATGGGACACATGACAATCCTCTTGGGTAAGAACCTCACTTTTGGCATCTGAGCATTCCTCTCCTAAAGAAATTATGATACTCTCCTTTCTTCCCTGTAGCTCAAAAGGTAAAGAGTCTGCCTGTAATGCACGAGACCTGGCTCCCATCCCTGGGTCGGAAAGATCCTCTGGGGAAGGGAATGGCAATCCACTCCTGTATTCTTGCCTGGAGAACCCCATGGACAGAAAAGCCTGGAGGGCTATAATTTGTGGGTTGCAAAGAATCAGACACAACTGAACGACTTAACACTTCACTTCCTTTCTTCAGCTATCCTTGGGCAGTGATTTTCATACTGCAGGTCCTAAAATCAATGCAATGGCTCATGGCTAGCATTAAACAAACAAACAAAAAACAGTGAAGTAGAGTTTAAAATATCAAAATATGCTGCATACATTAAAACAAATATGAGAGTGTTTAGTCATGCCTACTTGTATACGCATGGTTGGCTTACAGTGTAAAATATATTTCTTATTATGGATCACCTCAAAGTTCTGAAGTCATTGAACTTAGATTATTGAGAGGCAAATTCTTCAATTCACAGCCACATTTTGAAGGCTTGGCCTTGTGGTCTGGTAGACCAGGTCCTCTGCTGTCTTGAACGTCCTTACCTATCCATGTTTCCAATTTCTTAAAAACATTTCCATTCCTAATTCAGTGCTCCCAAGGGCTGCTCTCCTCTCACCAGGTAATTCTTCTTCCAAGTGACATTCAGAGCTCAGAAAGAGATTACCTAGAGAGCCATTCTAGAGAGCCTCAGTTCAGTTCAGTTCAGTTCAGTCGCTCAGTCCTGTCTGACTCTTTGTGACCCCCATGAATATGAATCACAGCACGACAGGCCTCCCTGTCCATCACCATCTCCCAGAGTTCACTCAGACTCACATCCATCGAGTCCGTGATGCCATCCAGCCATCTCATCCTCTGTTGTCCCCTTCTCTTCCTGCCCCCAATCCCTCCCAGCATCAGAGTCTTTTCCAGTGAGTCAACTCTTCACATGAGGTGGTCAAAGTACTGGAGTTTCAGCTTTAGCAACATTCCTTCCAAAGAAATCCCAGGGCTGATCTCCTTCAGAATGGACTGGTTGAATCTCCTTGCAGTCCAAGGGACTCTCAAGAGTCTTCTCCAACACCACAGTTCAAAAGCATCAATTCTTCAGCACTCAGCCTCATCACAGTCCAACTCTCACATCCATACATGACTGCTGGAAAAACCATAGCCTTAACTAGACGGACCCTAGTCGGCAAAGTAATGTCTCTGCTTTTCAATATGCTATCTAGATTGGTCATAACTTTTCTTCCAAGGAGTAAGCGTCTTTTAATTTCATGGCT
>SJYC01040912.1:0-29338 GCA_006408675.1 Madoqua kirkii
TGAGTCTTCTACATTGCAGGTGGATTCTTTACTACCTGAGCCACATTTCTCTGGAAAATATTTCCTTAAACTTTACAAGTTTTAACATTAGAGATATGATCTTAAATATTTCATTGCCATTATCTAATGTTGAAATAATAAAGTCATAAAAAAATTCCTGGGAATGTAGAGAATACTGAAAAGTAGCTTATCAGTAGCATTCCATTTAGCAAGTAAGTGCTTCCCAGCGTTGAGCCTTCAGGTTTACAGCCTGCAGTCCCTGGAGGAAGCTTGCTCAGATTTTTTACAGGCTATGTGTATTCAAAATGCTGACCTGAATCTTCCTTCCCTGTATGAGTTATCTAATACTGCTTATTTTTTTAAACTTTTTATTTTGTATTGGGGTATAGTTGACTAACAATGCTGTGCTGTAGGTGAATAGCGAAGGGACTCAGCCATACATATATGGGTACCCATTCTCACCCAAATTCCCCTCCCATCCAGGCTGCCACATAACATTGAGCAGAGTTCCACGTGTTATACAGTAGGTCCTTGTTGGTTATCCATTTGAAATCTAGCAGTGTGTACATGTCAATCTCAAACTCCCTAACTATCCATTCCCCCTAGTTCTTCCCCCCAGCAACCAGAAGCTCATTTTCTAAGCCTGTGTTTCTGGTTTGTAAGTAAGTTCATTTATATCATTCCTTTTTCGATTCCACATAAAAGGGATATCATATGATATTTCTCTTCTTCACTCAGCTCCTAGAGTCATATAAAATGAATGTGCCCTTCTCATATTTAATAGTTGTTAAAGAATTTAGAAAGTTCTTGTCAAGGTCACTAATCCTCCTTCCTGGTTGATAAACAGGACCTGGTATTTCATTCCAGCTTCATCTACTGGGTTAATTCCCCCGGCCTATCCCCTTTAAACAAGGCCACAGTCTTTGGTATTCTTTCTTAATGTTGTATCCAGCTGTGGTCTGCATAGCACAGAGAAATTAAGGACATTTTCTTAGCTGAAGACTACATCTACTAATGTAATAAAGTTATATGGCATCAGGTACTCATCTTGTACTTTTATTTAACCAGAGAATTCAATAATTTTATGTTTACTATTGCTGTGTTGGGAAAACCAGTGGCTTCCTGTGAATTTATATGTTTCATCTAGTTATTTTTGGTTAATTATTTCAGCTTTTAATTAGTTTAAATCCTAATTATTTTATTAAAAATTCTTCATGCCCTCTTAATTTCTACCAACTTCCTATTGACTTCTAGGATTTTCCAGCAACATTCTCTAAAAGTTACTGGTGAACTATTGTGTAACAGTAGGTCCATAAAGATCCAATGGCAACACACTAGACTTTTATTCATTAATATTAATGTTATTAACTAAAATAGCATGATAAGAACTACTATTCAGCTCCCACCCTGTGTCAAACATTGTTTGTCCACATTCTGTTCACTGATGTTCAACAAAAAGCATTATTGAATAACACCTATATGTATGGTGTTAGCAACTCTACAAAATATATAATTGAATTTTATATACAACTTACTTCTAAGTAATTTTATAACTTATTAGGTAATGAACATAGAGCCAGAATTTTAGTCTAGTGTGAATTCTCTAAAGCTCATGTTATATACTGTTACCTCAATTGCCTCCTACTAATCAAGGGCTTTTGATTCTGATTCCTATCATCTCACGCAGTAGGTCTCCAACCTCCTAACAGCAGCCAGAATTCTGTGAACTATTTTAAAAGTCATTGATGTATGCAGTATTCCTCCACAATGAGTAAATTATTCTTTCTTAATGTGTTTCCGGGGAATAAGAGTCTCTGAGATGGTTCATTAAAATTTTGTGTTTAAAAAAGTTCAAGTGATAAATGAGTGGGCAGTCAACCACTTCTACTTCTGCCCTTATTGGTTCTGAAACAACTGAGAGTTAGAATGAGAATGAAATACGGACTAAAGTACCTGTCTTGTAATTGGTGATACTGCATTGGAGAACACAGCTTAGTTAGAACTCAGGCCAGAATTACGCCCCCTTTACTTTTAACCTTTAGCAGCTGCTAGGTTGCAGGCCACTTCCCTTATTAGACTATAACTTGGAATGAAAACCTTTCTGTGCATGTGAGACTGGAGTTGATTCAAGAATTCTTTTGATTCATTCCTCTGAGAGAGTAAATGCCAATAAAAGGCTTGGCTATATTCACTCAGTACTTAGTATATAGCCAAGTATATTAGTCATTCTTTTGGCAAGGGACAGGATCAAGTAAAAATAGAAGCGGCCTGAAAATATTTGTTATCCCCTTTGGATGCCAAAATAGAATTTTTCTCCTTTTTGCAGGCTTACCTGGTGGCTCAAATGGTAAAGAATCTGCCTGAAATCCGAGAGACACAGGTTCAATCCCTGGGTTGGGATAGACTCTCTGGAGAAGGGAATTGTAATCCACTCTAGTATTCTTGCCTGGAGAATCCCATGGATAGTGCAGCCTGGTGGGTTACAGTCCATAGGATTGCAAAAAGTTGGATATGACTGAGTGACTGACTAACACTATCTTTATAGAAAATGTGGGAATTGGGGTAATATATACCTTTCTGAACTGTGGTGTTGGAGAAGACTCTTGAGAGTCCCTTGGACTGCAAGGGGATCCAGCCAGTCCATTCTGAAGGAGATCAGCCCTGGGATTTCTTTGGAAGGAATAATGCTAAAGCTGAAACTTCAGTACTTTGGCCACCTCATGAGAAGAGTTGACTCATTGGAAAAGACTCTGATGCTGGGAGGGATTGGGGGAAGGAGGAGAAGGGGATTACAGAGGATGAGATGGCAGGATGGCATCACATAATATATACCTTTCTGAACTGTGGTGTTGGAGAAGACTCTTGAGAGTCCCTTGGACTGCAAGGGGATCCAGCCAGTCCATTCTGAAGGAGATCAGCCCTGGGATTTCTTTGGAAGGAATAATGCTAAAGCTGAAACTTCAGTACTTTGGCCACCTCATGAGAAGAGTTGACTCATTGGAAAAGACTCTGATGCTGGGAGGGATTAGGGGCAGGAGGAGAAGGGGATGACAGAGGATGAGATGACTGGATGGCATCATTGACTCGATGGATGTGAGTCTGAGTGAGTTCTGGGAGTTGGTGATGGACAGGGAGGCCTGGCGTGCTGCGATTCATAGGGTCACAAAGAGTCGGACATGACTGAGTGACTGAACTGAACTGACACTTTTTTGAAAGTCATTAATTTTTGTCCTAAAAGAGTTCAAAAAAGCTGTCTGTCTTTAAATTATAAACATAGTCTTTAGTTTGAAAGGTTGGAATAATATGTTTGCAGACTGCTTTGGGAAACTGTGGGTTATTGACAGAGTCCATCTCCACGTTAGGTGTGTAAGAGATGCTAAAGGTGGACCTTCTCCCTGGTAAGCCTGCGTGTACTTGGCAGCCACAGCTCTTCCTTCCTACCCTCTTGCACATGGCTCTAACCTTAACCCTGCCTTCCAATTCCTTTAAATGAAATGCCCAGCCACAGTTGTTAAAACTTGAGAATAATTCCTTCATTTTACTAGAATCATTTCTGACCAATTATCCCACTACCTTAATTTCATCTGCACTCTTACTAAAGCTCCATAAAATCTTTGCCTTTTCCCAAGTTAGAATGCTAATGCTGTGGTGGTAATCATATTGTAATATAAATGTGTCAGATCAACACATACACCTTAAAAAACATTATGGCAGTTATATCTCAAAATTGTAAAATAGCAAATGTTATTATAGGCTTTGTTTAGTTAAAAAAAAAATCTAAAAATAAAAAGCCATTGAGAACAATACTAACATCAGAGAATGGTATTTCCGATGTGTATAAGAGACAGGTGTTATACAGTAGGTCCTTGTTGGTTATCCATTTGAAATCTAGCAGTGTGTACATGTCAATCTCAAACTCCCTAACTATCCATTCCCCCTAGTTCTTCCCCCCAGCAACCAGAAGCTCATTTTCTAAGCCTGTGTTTCTGGTTTGTAAGTAAGTTCATTTATATCATTCCTTTTTCGATTCCACATAAAAGGGATATCATATGATATTTCTCTTCTTCACTCAGCTCCTAGAGTCATATAAAATGAATGTGCCCTTCTCATATTTAATAGTTGTTAAAGAATTTAGAAAGTTCTTGTCAAGGTCACTAATCCTCCTTCCTGGTTGATAAACAGGACCTGGTATTTCATTCCAGCTTCATCTACTGGGTTAATTCCCCCGGCCTATCCCCTTTAAACAAGGCCACAGTCTTTGGTATTCTTTCTTAATGTTGTATCCAGCTGTGGTCTGCATAGCACAGAGAAATTAAGGACATTTTCTTAGCTGAAGACTACATCTACTAATGTAATAAAGTTATATGGCATCAGGTACTCATCTTGTACTTTTATTTAACCAGAGAATTCAATAATTTTATAAATACATTTAAGTCATTAAGCCCTGAAAGTTAAAAAAAAATTCTAGAAGGAAGCATAGGGAAAAAGCTCTTTAACATTGGTCTTGACAACAGTTTTTTAGATGTGACACCAAAAAGCAAAAACAACAAAAGCAAAATTTAACAAGTAAGACTACAATCAAACTAAAAAAGTTCTGCATGGCAAAGGAAACTATTAGGGAACTGCTGAGGCAATCTGTGGAATGGAAGGAAATATTCACAAATCATATTTGATAACGGGGTTAATTAACATTCAAAAACATAAGGAAATAGTATAAATCAATAGCAGAAAAACAGTCAGAAATGGACAGAGGCACTGAATAGACATTTTTCCAAAGAAGAAATCCAAATATCCAACAGATACATAAAAAGATGCTCAGCATCTCTAATAAGGGAAAAACAAATCAAAATCACAATAAGATACCACCTCATAATGTTATCTCTTCTTAAAATGACAATTTTCAGAAATTCAAGGGTGAGAGTGTAGAAAAGAGGGAAACCTGTGGACTTTGGTGGAATGCAAATTCAATCACTCTAGGAAACAGGGCAGAGGTTCCTCAGATCGTTAAAAACAGACTGACTTGTGATTCAGTAGACCCACTTGTAAGTCTGTAACTGAAAGAAATGAAAACACTATATCAAAGAGACATCTCCACCCCCAAATTTGTTGAAGATCTATTCACAGTAGCCAAGACCTGGAAAAACTTTGGTGTCCATAGACTGCTGAATAGACTAAGAGGTGTGTATGTTCAGTTACTATGTAGCCATCACAATGAAGGAAATCCTTTCATTTAGGACATGGATGGGTCTTGAAGGCATTGTAGTCAGTAAAATAAGTCAGAGAAATACTGCAATATCTCACATACAGAATCTTTGCAAAGCCTCATTCACAGAAAGAGTCAAATGTTGGTTCAAAGAGACTAGATAGTTTGGAAATGGGGAGATGTTGTTTAAAGGATTCAAAATTCCAGTTATAAGATGAATACTGAATTAGATGGTGAGCTTATATACAACCTGATGATTATAGTTTACAATGCTATATTACATACTTAAGAGTTTTTTAAGTTGTTTGTTGTTCAGTTGCTAAGTCATGTCTGCTCTGCAACCCCATGGACTGTGGCATGCCAGGGTCCCATCCATTCACCCACCCTTGTGGCATATTGGACACTTTCCAACCTGGGGACCTTATCTTTCAGTGTCGTATCCTTTCACGTTTTCATACTCTTCATGGGGTTCTTGAGGCAAGAATACTGGAGTGGTTTGTCATTCCTTCCTCCAGTGGAATGCGTTTTGCCAGAACTCTCCACTGTGATCCATTTGTCTTGGGTGGCCCTACAAGGCACGGTTCATAGCTTCATTGAGTTACACACACCCCTTCACCATGACAAGGCTGTGATCCGTGAACGAAATGCATTTCTAAGAGTACATTTTAAATATTTTTTACCACACACAAACATACATTGTAATTATGTCAAGTATTATAAGTATTACCTAAACTTGTGATAGTCGTTTCTGAATAATGCATGTATCAAATCGTTATGTTGTATACTTAGAACTTACACAATGGTGTATGTCAATTATATCTCAAGGCTAGAAAAGAAAAGTTGAGAATATGTGATAGACTTTTTCATTAGCTTTCAACTCACGGTGCTGTGGTTGATTCTTCCATAGGAGCAGGAACCCATCCTACAATAATCCCGTACCTTGGTGTGACTGTAACACTCTATCCATGTCAGTGAAGATGAATATGCACATACATACATGTGTCAAGTGTTGCCCATGCGGTACTCTATACACTGTATTATCTGGCTAACTTATCCTTGTGTAAGCATTACTATTTTAGGGATGCTTTTGTACTATTGCCTCACATTTTTGTAGAGAAACAGTATAATTCTATGGAAATATGACTTTTTTTTCCATACAAATTAACCAACAATCAAAATGAAACTATGCCAGTCATAGGATTAGGTTTTTGTGACACAGTGTTATTTAATACAGTTACCTGCAGGTGTTTTTATAGTATATTCCAGATTTCACTTTTGCAGCCGCTAATATTTTGATTCATTGAATAAACACTATGTAGCAGTTAGGGTGGCACTGTGATAAAGAACCACCTGCCAGTGCAGGAGATGCAAGAGATGCAGTTCATTCCCTGGGTCGGGAAGATCCCCTGGAGAAGGGAATGGCAACCTACTCCAGTATTCTTGCCTGGGAAATCCCATGGACTGAGGAGCCTGGCAGGCTACAGTCCGTGGGTTGCAAAGAGTCAGACACAAATGAGTGACTGAGCATGCACACATGTGGCAGTTAGTGTGCCAGGCACTGTTTTTTATCATCTTAAAGTGTTGGCTCCTTATAATCCTGGGATGTTTAGGCATTAGTGAATATATCTATGGAAAGCTATATGTACACTTTACAGATGGGGAACCTGAGGGGAGGTATATACAGGTCAAGTATCTCTTCCCAACTAAGAAGTGCTAGAGTCAAGACCTAGTCACGTGGTCTTTGGCTCCAGAGTCTGGGCTTTCTACCACCAGATTTGGTAGCTTGCCATAATCTGGAAACAAAAGGTCATTTATTTTTTACTTATGTCTGATCTAATGTTATAAGAAACTGGCAAATAATAAAACTCCTTCTACAAATAATTAAGATCCAAAATTTATCAAAGTATTATCAGTAAAGAGAAATAGCTTGGAAAATACTAAAAACTAGCCCTGTGAAATGCTACTTTCAAAATAATGGAAGTTTATATTGAAAATAGAGAATTGAAAGGTTGAATTTAGTAGAGATCATTTGAAAATTCTATTTAAGCAGAAAACATTTAAATGATAGTAAGTAACCTTTCAATTCAGAGAAGGCAATGGCAACCCATTCCAGTACTCTTGCCTCGAAAATCCCATGGGCGGAGGAGTCTGGTGGGCTGCAGTCCATGGGGTCGTGAAGAGTCTGACATAGCTGAGCGACTTCACTTTCACTTTTCACATTCATGCATTGGAGAAGGAAATGGCAGCCCACTCCAGTGTTCTTGCCTGGAGAATCCCAGAGACAGTGGAGCTTGGTGGGCTGCCATCTCTGGGGTCGCACAGAGTCAGACACGACTGAAGCGACTTAGCAGCAGTAGCAGCAGCAGCAGCACCTTTCAATGCTAAGGGAAAAAAAGCAAAACAAAACACCCAAGACCTTATCAATGAAAAAAAAAAACTAAGTCTCCATGTGAAAATATTCTAATATACTAATTATGCCTTGAAGTACGTACAGTGTGCTCACATATCCTCACAGACCTGGAGTCCCAAGGTGAGGGCCAAATAAAAAATAAAACTGTGGTTGACTTTGCAATAAGAGTCACTACCAAGTTTAATTTTCCTCTATAAATGCAGCTTACATTACACAATGGATGTCACATAAATGAACTGAAGCATCACTATCTTACAGCATACAGTGCCAAGTACTCTAATGCCTTTTTATGAAGAGTAAAATATTGATCGCTTCAAATTGTCAGTTACGTGTTTTCAGACCAAACAGGAGAGCTCATCCTACATTAATGGGAAAGCTGTATTCATCCAAAAAGTCACTTTAATAAAATGCTTACTTCTTCCTTGCATTTTCTTTTTTTGGACATAGATGAAATGCATTTGTTCAGTGGTTTTGGAAAAGAGAAAATGTTCCAAATTATCTGTTTCTGATTCTTTCAGAACTGGTTTAGATGAGAAATGCAAATTAGATAAAGCTTAAAGTCAATACCGTCTTTTCTTGCCTCACATAATAACTTTTTCATAGTCCAGGCTTCCATATCTTCAGAAAACTAATTAGAAAATTAAAAATTAATTCATGCAGGTTGCAGACATAATCATGGCATCATGCCTCTTTCCTAAAGAGTATTGGGTTCTTCACATGAAATTGAAATACTTTATCCGTAACTTTTTGTATTAATCAATTTTTATAAATGACACAAGAATCATTGGGAAGATGTTTGAAAAATGTAGAATCCAGAGCACCTCGTCAGATAACTTGACTCAATAGGTCCTGGGTGTGGCTTAAGAGAAGACGTCTCCATGTCATTTTAATGTACTTGGCCCAATAGCCACACTCAGAAATACTGTTGGAGAAGGAAATGGCAACCTACTCCAAGACTCTTGCCTGGAAAATTCCATGGATGGAGGAGCCTGGTAGGCTACAGTCCATGGGGTCACAAAGAGTCAGATATGACTGAGTGACTTCAGTTTCATTCATTCTATAGTTCCTTTTGGAGAAGGAAATGGCAACCCACTCCAGTGTTCTTGCCTAGAGAAGCCCATGGATGGAGGGGTCTGGAGGGTTATAGTCTATACGGTTGCAAAGAGTCAGACTCGACTAAGCAACTAATACACACACACGTAACAAATACTGTAGTAAATAAGGTGGACATTTCTGGCATTATGGGTGGAGGGTACAGATATTTTAAGGTGGTTTTTGTTCAGACATCTTCAGTATCAAACAATACCTTTTCATATTGGCACTAAGAGATACATATAGCCATTATATCATATTTTTTATACAAGTGTAGAAGAGCAGAAGTATATAATTGGTTAAATCTCTTATGGCCTAGGATTTCAATTATTACATACAGAGTAGGTGGTAGGTTGTGAGGCTATTTTTCTGTACTTGTGTACTTTAAATGACGATACTTTAGCTAAAAAGTTAAATTCTAGAAATTATACAAAGGAACCTTTGGAATTTATTTTCCTATGACCATTTTCTGCTGCAGTTAAACACAAAAGCACATGTTATCAAACACAAATGCAGATTTTCAAATATTTAGTTATGGAAATTTGCCTACATGAGTTTCTCCAAGAATAGCTTGTCTGTACAAGTCGAGGTGTACCCTTTCAAGGTGTTGCCACGATAAGAGCGCTGCCCTTTTCAGTCTCCCAATCTTCATGTTGTCGCTTCACTTTTAGGGTGAATTTTGTATGCCCCTACTTTGCACATAAATGAGAATGCACAGTTCACAGCTCTGCTTGGAGGTGAGAAAATAATAGACTTCATCTGATCTACATTTCAAATGGAGCATTGTCTTTGACATATTTGAAAATTTAACATCTCATATTTTACTTGAAAAAAATAGACATTGTGTTCATTTTTTAAAAACACACACCAAATATTTCACACACATCTTTAAAACACATGATACTACAAATACAAAAATCAAATTAATACTGTAAAGAATATAGATTTAGCCTAGATTTATCACTCATCTGTTTTTCATTTAAGGATGTAGTTATTTTGAGTATAATATCACAGAAGTTAGGCTGTGACTCTGCTTAATTGCAAACTTTACTTGTTAAATGCTCTTCCTAAGTTACATTGTGAGATAACTCTTCAAGCGTATTCCCAAAGTAACATTTGTTATATAGTTGGGACAATTAATTTTCCTATGCCTGATGTCCTTTGAATGTACTATCTGAAGGCACAGTCTCTATTTCATTAGAACTCAGCACATATTTTAAGTAAAATTATACTTTTTTAAAAAAGTTAAATTGAGTTGAATTTGTAAAATAAGCTTATTAAATCTCTGACAGTTGAGATGAGGGCTCTTTCAGAAAGATTCTGCTACTATGTATGTTAGTAAATTTTGATATTGTAATAAGGTCCTGGGTGTGGCTTAAGAGAAGACGTCTCCATGTCATTTTAATGTACTTGGCCCAATAGCCACACTCAGAAATACTGTTGGAGAAGGAAATGGCAACCTACTCCAAGACTCTTGCCTGGAAAATTCCATGGATGGAGGAGCCTGGTAGGCTACAGTCCATGGGGTCACAAAGAGTCAGATATGACTGAGTGACTTCAGTTTCATTCATTCTATAGTTCCTTTTGGAGAAGGAAATGGCAACCCACTCCAGTGTTCTTGCCTAGAGAAGCCCATGGATGGAGGGGTCTGGAGGGTTATAGTCTATACGGTTGCAAAGAGTCAGACTCGACTAAGCAACTAATACACACACACGTAACAAATACTGTAGTAAATAAGGTGGACATTTCTGGCATTATGGGTGGAGGGTACAGATATTTTAAGGTGGTTTTTGTTCAGACATCTTCAGTATCAAACAATACCTTTTCATATTGGCACTAAGAGATACATATAGCCATTATATCATATTTTTTATACAAGTGTAGAAGAGCAGAAGTATATAATTGGTTAAATCTCTTATGGCCTAGGATTTCAATTATTACATACAGAGTAGGTGGTAGGTTGTGAGGCTATTTTTCTGTACTTGTGTACTTTAAATGACGATACTTTAGCTAAAAAGTTAAATTCTAGAAATTATACAAAGGAACCTTTGGAATTTATTTTCCTATGACCATTTTCTGCTGCAGTTAAACACAAAAGCACATGTTATCAAACACAAATGCAGATTTTCAAATATTTAGTTATGGAAATTTGCCTACATGAGTTTCTCCAAGAATAGCTTGTCTGTACAAGTCGAGGTGTACCCTTTAAGGTGTTGCCACGATAAGAGCGCTGCCCTTTTCAGTCTCCCAATCTTCATGTTGTCGCTTCACTTTTAGGGTGAATTTTGTATGCCCCTACTTTGCACATAAATGAGAATGCACAGTTCACAGCTCTGCTTGGAGGTGAGAAAATAATAGACTTCATCTGATCTACATTTCAAATGGAGCATTGTCTTTGACATATTTGAAAATTTAACATCTCATATTTTACTTGAAAAAAATAGACATTGTGTTCATTTTTTAAAAACACACACCAAATATTTCACACACATCTTTAAAACACATGATACTACAAATACAAAAATCAAATTAATACTGTAAAGAATATAGATTTAGCCTAGATTTATCACTCATCTGTTTTTCATTTAAGGATGTAGTTATTTTGAGTATAATATCACAGAAGTTAGGCTGTGACTCTGCTTAATTGCAAACTTTACTTGTTAAATGCTCTTCCTAAGTTACATTGTGAGATAACTCTTCAAGCGTATTCCCAAAGTAACATTTGTTATATAGTTGGGACAATTAATTTTCCTATGCCTGATGTCCTTTGAATGTACTATCTGAAGGCACAGTCTCTATTTCATTAGAACTCAGCACATATTTTAAGTAAAATTATACTTTTTTAAAAAAGTTAAATTGAGTTGAATTTGTAAAATAAGCTTATTAAATCTCTGACAGTTGAGATGAGGGCTCTTTCAGAAAGATTCTGCTACTATGTATGTTAGTAAATTTTGATATTGTAATAGCCTTCCATGAAAAAAACATTAATATGGAATGGGCTTTTTATTATTTTCATAGTTTTCACCTTAAGCAGATTATTAACCTAGTGGATTTTGGGAAAGGGGAAATTGAAGCATAATTTTCAGCAACTTATCTGGAGTCATATTGCCATCTTATATTTAAAGCTACTCCCCAATTTTTTTTCTTTTGGGACCTAGTTTAAATGGAATCTGCTAAAGAATTGATGCTTTTGAACTGTGGTGTTGGAGAAGACTCTTGAGAGTCCCTTGGACTGCAAGGAGATCCAACCAGTCCATTCTGAAGGAGATCAGCCCTGGGATTTCTTTGGAAGGAATGATGCTAAAGCTGAAACTTCAGTACTTTGGCCACCTCATGTGAAGAGTTGACTCACTGGAAAAGACTTTGATGCTGGGAGGGATTAGTGGCAGGAGGAGAAGGGGATGACCGAGGATGAGATGACTGGATGGCATCATTGACTCGATGGATGTGAGTCTGAGTGAATTCCGGGGGTTGGTGATGGACAGGGAGGCCTGGCGTACTGTGATTCATGGGGTCGCAAAAAGTTGGACACAACTGAGCGACTGAACTGAACCGAACTGAATGTCTTGAGGCTTGAAATTTATTCTGGACTTAAAGAAAACTTTATTTTCAAAGTATTTTAACACTTAGGAAATAGTGCATAAAAAATTATATTCTACACTTAATACCAACAAAAGTTTATGCCTTTCAGATTATCGTTGTATTCCCATTTTATATTCAAAGGAAAATAATAAACTGAATACAGGTGGGAAAAGGCTGTGATACTTGAAATTCAGTTGAACTTGTCAGCCATCTACTTCTTCATCACTTCCCATGTCCTTCTTTAAAACCTTGAATTAAGATAGCAGATTTTTCCAGACAGAAGTGGATGACTACTTGGTTAAATATGTGTGATTTACCATGTAATGCCAATGTATGACTGAACAAATAATTACCATTAAATATGAAAATACTCATTTTAATTACTTCAATTTTGAGAGTAATATATAAAATGGACCTTTGAAATGTAATACAGACTACACCAAAGACAGATGTTTGCATTTGTTGTTTCCTGAAATAAACTTGCACACAGATGAAATAAAATAAAGAATAAAACTTCAAATGCAGTTGTGGATATAAACGATATAACACAGTACATCTAAGGACTGAATAAAATAGCCTTCTGCACATAGCAGATGTGATGTCTGCCCTGGAGGGAGATTGGAAGTACTTATGGAAAGGCTAAAAACACACACAAGTCCATTTACTCGATACATATTCATCCTGTCAGGTTGACCTAGAATATTATGTAAAGTTTCTGTCAAATTATTCATGAAATATGGATATCCTTGCTTTGGGGATGGAAATTCAATCTTAAAAGATACCAACGAAAGTGCTGATTTTATTAAAGAGACAGAAAGGCCAGGACATGAAGAAATAATGTTAGAACTGCAACTATTATTCATGATTATAACACATCTTATCAGAGTGTTATGTGCTTTTGATTGATTTTTCTTAGCTATCCTAGATTTTAGTTTGAGAAATAATTAGAAAAAATTCAAATTGTCATCCTTTGCCATCCACCAAGTTTAATTACCTGCTGGCCCAAATTCACTTTGAAGTCAAAGATGAAAATTAAAAATATCTTACTTGAAGTTGAAGTTTTCAGCATTAAAGGAAATGCCAAATAGGAAAATGCATCTAAAAGCTATTACCATAACTTCATATCCATTTAATAAAGTATGCAGAAACTGATCAACGTTTAAGATACAAATGAAACCAAATGACTCAAATGAAGTGACTTTTGGAGACAAATTAACTTATGAAAAATATTTAAGAAGTTCAAAGCATTGTAATAAAATCACTTTGTAGATACTGTAACTTAATAAATAATATTAAATAGGAAACAAAGGCAACCCAAGTAGAGTTGGGACACCCTAACTCAAACTTCCATGACACTTGTGTGTGCTATTCACTGTTCTAAGTGAGTTACATTTATAAGTTGAAACTCTGAGGGCCATAATGACTGCCAATCCTATTATGTAGATAATGCAGTGAAGGCACAGAGAGACCAGGTTCCTGGTCCCTGGCTGTACTGCTGCTAAGTGGCCTTGAGAGAAACCCAGGTCTCAGACTCCAGAGTCCATGATTTTAGCCCTAGATATATGGCTTCTAATGACCAGAAAGAAACTGGCCATAGCATTGGTGACCTTAACACTTACACTTGTGAATTGGAAGACAAGTAAAGTAAGATATATTAGTCTAGTTCTGTATAGTTGGCAAGTAGTTCCTAGATCAGACTTCAGTCTGCAGCCCACTGTTTCTCTTGAACTAGGTCAAACAAGCATGCATTTTGAGCTTAAGATAAAGTTGCATCTGTGGGTGTTGTGTAACTTATTTTTAAATAATTTTGATTTAGTCTGCTTCCAACACAAGCCAAACAAACTGTGGAAGGAAGAGAAGGAAAAAGAAAAATACCACTCTATCAATTTCCGCCACATGCCCAATTGATTATTGAAGGCAATGACTTAATATCATTGATGTCAAAATTTGATCAGGAATGTGGAGCTTCTGCGAAAAATTAACTAGATGTGCCTTTCATCTATAAAGGTGACTGACCATCAGTGAATAGAAACAGAAGTGGGGAGTAGGAGGGTATAAGAGAAAAGAATTCGTTGCTATGGTGATTGGAATTCATTCAAGTGACACTTGCTTAGCCTACCTGCGTGTCAGGTCCCTGACTTCCTGGCATGCCTAGTATATTGGTGAAATCATAAGTTACATTATTAAAAACTTGAAGTAAAAATATAAAACCCCTTTTAATGGTATATATGAATGGAATATGTCTTAGAGCATAAAATAGGCTGATGATACCTTGTTAGTGGAACTTAGGAAGCCATACATGAAAAAGTGACAGTTTTAGCAAATATCTGCAAAGTGGGCGTTAAGTAGGAGACACATGAAGGAAGTATGTCCGTGGAGAGGTGAGGTTGGTGGAGGTGTTGAGGGTTCAAAGGACCACCTCTCTGATCAGATCACAGAAGTGAGGCACATCACAGATGAGCTGTGAGATAAGGTTGGTAAGGTCCAGACTCTACAGAACCTACAGAATTCTTTATAAGTTTTTGAAGTATTTTCTGGAAGGAATAGGACACCATTGAAATAATTCAAAGTATGGATGGAGGAGGATTTTGATTTTTTATTTTAAATAGAGGGTTCTTGGACTGCAAGGAGATCCAACCAGTCCATTCTGAAGGAGATCAGCCCTGGGATTTCTTTGGAAGGAATGATGCTGAAGCTGAAACTCCAGTACTTTGGCCACCTCATGCGAAGAGTTGACTCATTGGAAAAGACTCTGATGCTTGGAGGGATTGTGGGCAGGAGGAGAAGGGGACGACAGAGGATGAGATGGCTGGATGGCATCACTGACTTGATGGATGTGAGTCTGAGTGAACTCTGGGAGTTGTTGATGGACAGAGAGGCCTGGCATGCTGCGATTCATGGGGTCGCGAAGAGTCGGACACAACTGAGCGACTGAACTGAACTGGCTTTTCTTTTCTTTTTTTTTTCCTAAAAAAAGGAAACAATGCTAGAATACATGTGAGTAGAAGTTAGAGGACTAAATCTCAGTGCTCCTAGTTAAACAATTGAGAGAAGAAATGGGTGTGACTTTAAGCTGTAAAGCTGGCCATCCCTGAGCTGGCTTGTGTGACAGGATGGATACTGTGGCCATGCCCTGGCATAGTGAACAGTGGAATGAAACAATCTTCTTCTTCTTTTCTTTAATTCATTAATCTTTTACAAAAGAATGTGGGTTTATTTCATACATGTTCAGTGTTGAGTGAATATGTTGAATCATTTCCAAGAAGCTATGTAAGCAATTAGAGATACAAGTTGGGAGACATAAATGTAAATGTCTTGTGCTTGTGGCTAAGAAAGTGAAGCCATGTGCCCAGGTGGAATTACTTGAAAGTGATTATAAAGGCAGAGATCTGATCTCTATCTTGAAGAAACCTAATATTTAATATTTGGTTAAGATAAACCAACAAATTAAAAATTGTGCTCAGCAATTTAAGGAAAAAAACATGAAATCTGTTTCACAGAAGCTAAGAAGAGTATTTCAAACACGACATAATACTAAATGTATCATCCATATAACAGCATGTCCTCCTGAGGGTTAAGAAACTTGAGGGCTGTGTCATGGGTATTGAATGTGACATCGAAGAGAGCTGATAAGCATCACAGTAATTACTTGAGATGGTTAACAGTGTGTTAGGTCTAGCTTGAGAACGTCAAAGACTTGGAGATAAAAATGCAGAGATTCCTGTTATGGATTTGCTTATCATAAAGAGGAAAAGAATAGGCCAATACCTGGAAGATGATAAATATAAGATTGAGAGGTTTCCTTGAAAACTGGGGAAAATTATATCATGTTAAAAATTCAGTGCATCACTTTTAACATTCTGACAGACCAGATAAACAACTCAACTTCCCCACTTAAAAAATAAAAACATTCAAATGCATATTTTTTAATATAATATAGCTATAACATGTCATCTATTTTTTTGTAGAAAATAGGTTATATATTTATAATATGCATTTAGCATCTGACTCTTTGTCTCCTGCATTGGCAGGCAGCTTCCTTATCAATAGCACCACCTGGGAAGCTATATAAATATGTATTTTATATTTGTGTTCATTAATGCATTCTTGACTTGTAAGGAAAGAAGGCAACCCTCCTCAAAGAGAAGAGAGTTTTCCCAGAGAGGCACAAAGAGGAACAATTTTAAGGCATTACAATAAGATATAGTGGAAGACATGATGCCATAATGATGGCAGTGCAAATTGTTTCAATTTTGTTACAAAAAAGTTGCTTGTTAAAGCCGATGTTTCACAGACTCTATGGTCTGGAATTTCCACCCTTAGTATTCTATGCTAGGAGGCTTGTACAAGAATGTTCCTGGCCACATTTTTTGCAATAGCAAACAAAGCAAAGTCGTGGAATCAACTTGTAATGACAAATACTGTTTTATACATACATATATTTTATGCATGCATATATAATAGTTATCCACATACTATATTGATGGTATACAGCAATGAAGATGATTGAACCATAGCTACTTAATTTAGTGTCGAATCTCATAAAGTTAGCAAAAGAAGCAAATTATAGGATTTATTATAATATGGATTTCAAAAAAAATAAGTGTACAACTAAACAAATTATGAAACATACTTTGTATATGTCACCATGTTTTTATTTGCAGTTTGCATTTCTTTATAGTTTTAAATATACAAACATTTATATATTTGTGAGTGCTTAGTTGCTCAGTCCTGTCTGATTCTTTGCAACTCTTTTGACTGTAGCCTGCCAGGCTCCTCTGTCCAGGGAAATTTTCAGGTATGAATACTGAAATTGGTTGCCATTCCCTCCTACAGAGGATCTTTCTGACCCAGGAATTGAACCTGTGTCTCTTGCATCTCCTGCATTGCAGGCAGATTCTTTACTGTTGAGCCATCAGGAAAGCCTATTACATATACAAACATGTATATTTAAAATTATAAAAAAATGCAAATGTTAAAGACAGGGTAATTGTAACCTATGGTGGGGTCACAAATTCATTTGATCAAGAAGAGACCCTCACGGATTCAAATAGATTAATAATATATCTTAGAGTGTGTGCATGTGTGTTCAGTTGCTCAGTCGTGTCTGACTCTTTGCGACCCCATGGACTGTAGCCCACCAGGCTCCTCTGTCAATGGGACTGTCCAGGCAAGAATACTGGAATGGGTTGTCATTTCCTACTCCAATCTTAGAGTATAGTACTTACATATATTCTTTGCAAGGAAAAAAATTGAAGCTTCCCTTTATGAAATCATCTAAATCATGCCTATTGATTAGATACCATAGAATATGGAAGAAATTACTACACTGAAAAAGCTTTTTATTGCACTTGAATGTGACTTTGATTACTATGGGATTAGCTACATACTGCAATGATCATAATTCGGTTTTGCCTACTATGCAACTTCAGTGAACTGAGATTTTATTTTGGAGGGGAAGCTATTCAAATGACTTGACACTTTTGCTTTGTGTATTTTATTTTCCAAAAATAGAAAATACATTTTTAGAGGTTAATATACATGCACGCACCCCACTCACATACTTTAAGGATGCTACACTTAAATATATCTTACTTTAAATATACCGTCTTCCATTTCTTTCCTGATATTTGAAACACAGCAATGTCTAGATAATCAAAGATCCTTGTGCTCCTCTCTTTGGATAAAAGCCAAGCTCATGCTTTTGTTTATAAGCAGAGAACAGTAAATAATTTTAAAAATGAAATACTTTAAAAGAAATGAAGCCATTATCAACCTGCTGAATAAGGAAGCAATTCATATTATCCTGGACCACAGAGGTCTTTAGAAACAATGAATAACAAGCCTAATTGCCACTGAAGTCGTTAGAAAACACATTAAAATGTTTACTCAGGCCTACTTAACAGCAAAATACAATAACGGGTAGATTTATTATAATGAGGGATTCCAGTTAATATGCAGTGTGACTCTGAGTCCCAAATCCTTTATGCCCTTTGTGTGCTTTAAAGGTTAGTCTGCTACTTGGTATTTCTGAAATCAACACTCTAAACCCGTGTTTTATCTCTGTTGCACATGTGCAAATGAAACAGAGAGGGCACAGAGGCAAATGCCTAGTTTCAACCAGTGACTGAGAAAACCCACAATGTTTTCTTGCCATGCTGAGCTGGATGAAATAAGAATGTAATTTTTTTCCCAGTGTTTAGAGAATATTTTCCTTATGATTGAAATTATTCTAAGTGATTCACATGGACTACTTCTCTTAATCAGTTCTCAATAAGATTTCTTATCACCTCTGTTTTACAATTAAACACCAATCAGAATGGCCTTCATTAAAATGTCTACAAACAATAAATACTGGAGAGGGTGTGGAGAAAATGGAACCCTTCTACATTCTTTGTGGAAATATAGATTGATACAGTCACGGTGGAGAACAGGATGGAAGTTCCCTAAGAAATTAAAAATAGAGTAATCTTATGATCCAGCAACCCCACTCCTGGGCATATATCCAGAGGTGAACATGGTTCGAAAATATACATGCAACCCGGTGTTCATAGCAAGCACTGTTTACTATAGCCAAGACATGAAAGCAGCCTAAATGTCCTCAGCAGTTAACTGGGTAGAGAAGATGTGGCACATAAATACAATGGAATATTCAGTTCAGTTCAGTTGTTCAGCCGTGTCCAACTCTTTGCAACCCCATGGAGTGTAGCACACCAGGCTTCCCTGTCCATTGCCAACTCTGAGAGTTTGCTCAAACTCATATCCGTCGAATTGGAAGATGACATCCAACCATCTCATCCTCTGTCATCCTCTTCTCCTGCCTCCAATCTTTCCCAGCATCAGGGTTTTTTCAAATGGGTCAGTTCTTCGTATCAGGTGGCCTAAGTATTGGAGATTCAACTTCAGCATCAGTCCTTCCAATGAATATTTAGGACTGATTTCCTTTAGGATGGACTGATTGGATCTCCTTGCAGTCCAAGGGACTCTCACGAGTCTTCTCCAACATCACAGTTCAAAAGCATCAATTCTTTGGCACTCAGCTTTCTTTCGAGTCCAACTCTCACACCCATACATGAGTACTGGAAAAACCATAGCTTTGATTAAACGGAACTTTGTTGGCAAAGTAATGTCTGCTTTTTAGTATGCAAATGAAATCTTACTCATCCATAAAAAAGAATGAAATAATATCATTTTCAGCAACATTGATGGACATAGAGATTATTATACTAAGTGAAGTAAGTCAATGACAAACATATGAAATTACTTATCTGTGGAATCAGGAAATGATACAAATGAACTTATTTACAAAACAAAAACTCACATACTTATAGAATAAAAAAAAGAAAAAGTTTAAATAGCTTGGAAATTTTGCATGGTTAACAAGGCTGAGGCATGAATTCAGTTCTTGAACCTCAGCTCTCACATTCTCAGTCACCACGCTGGCCCTTCTTGTTACTCAGCCCTTCCCTCCAACGTCTCCTTCAGAGAGAAGCCTTCCATGAAATGACTGAATCTGAATGTAGCTTCTCTGAGTCACTGTCAGCAATATAATCTAGTAGATTCTCCATAGCACTAACCATTACCTGTAATGACTTTGCTCACTTGTTTTAACACTTTATTATCTATCTCTCCTCCACAGGGGCCATTCAGTATCTTATCAGTCACATTCAGCACTGTACTTTCTTTGCCACAATAGTAATCTAGTGCATAAGTGCCCTGTAGGTACTTGTTGAACAAATTAAAGACCATTTGCTGCTTACTCACCTGAGATAACATTTATAATTTTTAAATCCTATATGACCAGCTGCCTGTATATATTTACACTCAATTTCACTTAGGTCTTTAATATAACATATCTAAAGGTGAACTCATTTCTATCATCCCAGTTAATAAAACTATTATACTTCTCTTTCTCAAGTTTTAATCCTAAAATCTATTTTGTCTTTCTTCTATCTTAGCATAATTCCAAAATAAAAATGTGTATAGATTCTCCTTATAAATATTTCATAGCTCCTTCCATATTTCATTCATTGCATTATCTGTAGCTAAAGCTGTTATTATGCTTTACCTAAATGATGTCAACACGTTGTTATTACCTTGTTTTTTGGTATAATTTGCCTGTAATCTGTTCTCCATACTGTATGTTCAAAGGTATTTATTTAGCTCAATAAACACGGAAGGTCTCTGTTTACAATAATTTGTTGGGTCTGCATTGTTCTCAGAATGAAATCTAAATTATTTCAACATTGCATATGAAATTTTAAATACCTGAATTCTATTTCTTTATCCTCTTTTAGCCATCATTAGGATTGCTCATCTTCCAGTAAACAAGCTTTAAAAGTAATAGCTGAGAGCACAAATTTCTAATTCAACTTTGTTAGATTCTAAGTGGAGATCAATCCACTTCTTAAGACTATGCATTGCCCCTGAGTATATATCATTCTAACATGATTGCTTATGTAAGAATATGCTAGTCAAACGTCTATTAAAATCAACCCCAAAGAGTTTACATAACAGGCCAGTTTTGCTAAAAGACAAAATTCCACATAGAAGCAATATATTTTGATGTTATTTCTCATTTTCTTGAAAGGATTGACTAGGGGTAGAAGTGGAGAATGACATATAAAGTCAGTCCTTCCTTCCTCACCTTCATAACAGGATTCAGATTAAAAAAATAATAATAATGAATATCATTTCTCTCCAGGAAGATAGAAGTATTAAAAATGCATGATTTGGCTTTTTCCCTGGGGTAACATGTACCATTTTGACCCTGGTTTTGGTTCAGGAACTAGGAGGTCTCAATGATGGGGATACTGCATAAAGTGGAAATATTGTTTGTGAATATAGTTCTTACATTAACCATGAACTTCTAGATGTTCAAACTGGATTTAGAAAAGGCAGAGGAACCAGATATCAAATTGCCAATATCTGATGGATCATAGAAAAAAAACAGGAGAATTCCAGAAAAACACCTATTTCTGCTTTATTGACTATGCCAAAGCCTTTGACTGTGTGGATCACATCAAACTATGGAAAATACGTAAAGAGATGGGAATACCAGACCACTGATCTGCCTCCTGAGAAATCTGTATGCAGCTCAAGAGGCAGCAGTTAGATCTGAACAAGGGACAGCAGACTGGTTCCAAATCGGGGAAGGAGTACATTAAGGTTATATATTGTCACCATGCTTATTAACTTAGATGCAGAGTATATCATGTGAAATGCTGGGCTGGATGAAGCACAAGCTGGAATCAAGATTGCCGGGAGAAATATCAATAACCTCAGATGTGCCGATGACACTACCCTTATGGCAGAAAGTGAAAAAGAACTAAAGAGCCTCTTGATGAAAGTAAAAGAGGAGAGTGAAAAAGCTGGCTTAAAACTCAACATTCAGAAAACTAAGATCATTGCATCTGGTCCCTTCTGGTCACTTCATGGCATCTGGTCCCTTCTGGTCACTTCATGGCATCTGGTCCCATCTGGTCACTTCATGGCAAATAGATAAGGAAACAATGGAAACAGTGGCATACTTTATTTTTGATGGGGGTGCCCCAAAATCAGTGCAGATGGTGACTACAGCCATGAAATTAAAAGATGCTTGCTCCTGGAAAGAAAGCTATAACCAACCTAAACAGAGACATTACTTTGCCGACAAAGATCCATCTAGTCAAGGCTATGGTTTTTCCAGTGGTCATGTATGGATGTGAGAGTTGGACTCTAAAGAACGCTAAGTGTTAAAGAATTGATGTTTTTGAACTGTGGTGTTGGAGAAGACTCTTGAGAGTCCCTTGGACTGCAAGGAGATCCAACCAGTTCATCCTAAAGGAAATCAGTCCTGAATATTCATTGGAAGAACTGATGCTGAAGCTGAAACTCCAATACTTTGGCCATCTGACATGAAGAGCTGACTCATTGGAAAAAGCCCTGATGCTGGGAAAGACTGAAGGCAGAAGAAGGGGATGACAGAGGATGAGATAGTTGGATGGCATCATTGACATGTTGGACACGAGTCTGAGTAAACACTGGGAGTTGGTGATGGACAGAGAGGTCTGTTGTCCTGCAGTCCATGGGGTCACAAAAAGTCGGACACGAGTGGGTAACTGAACTGAATTGAAGTAAAGACTTGGTAAGACAAAAGGAAGCTGTGATGAGATAAGATGCATCTACTTATATAATCTGTCACTAACTTCAGGTCTTTTTTTTTTTAAGTAAGTTGAGAAATGAATGCAATTTTACCCTGTAATATTTTCAGTTTCTGAGAGAAAACCAATCTTGCCACAATCATGTATATTTGAGATAATGCAGGAAGTTTGCCATGCCATATGAAAAGATTTATCAACCAGAATGGCAACCCTGCGCTTAAAATGTTGATGTTTTTTTGAATTAGAGTCCAGTGACCTTATTGTACTACATGATCAATAAATATCTCACTATTTTCCAGTAAAAATGTTTTTTGTTTTCTTAATAAGATTAAGCTTATACCACATACATTTATTAATGACTGAATTTAGGCTTAATAAAATCCCATTGATATAGATTTTAATAAATCCATTTATAGATTACTAGCCCACTACAATCCTTTTTTATGGCAATCTTTCTCTGTCTCCTGCCTCTACCTGTTTTCCTTAAGAAAGGCATATTAGTCATTGAAAATCGACTGGATCCTCTCTTCAAATAAATTTAATATTGATTTGACCCTTTCTCCTTTAATTTTTACTATAGTTTTCCTTTGATTGAAACATCACATCTGTACAGCAAACCAAAAAATGTATTGACTAGAGCTAAATACTGTACTTAAGACAAAATTAGAGCTATGGGAAAACATGACGTATTCCAGAGCCTAATGTGGTTTATAGCCTGGATAGGAAGATAAATTTTAAATACATGTTGAAAAACAAAAACATAATGACAAGTTTCATGTAATATACAAGGAAAATGAAGGTAGTTACCAGATGATGTAAGATTAAGGTCAGGAGAAACTATTCTAAATTGCATTTGAGTTAATGACTCCTGGTTGAACTCTTACCTTCATCTCATACCACTTAGATTTTAATTTCATAAAATATTCTAATATTTTCAAAACACCTTTTCTCTTAACAGAGAGTCTTGTGCATTCAACTACTACTTCCATTGCTGAATTTTAAAATTCTCTTTAAAATTCAATTTATTGCAGTTAGGGAATACAAAGACAAACTCAGGGACGTATTATTTCTCCTTTACTTTTCATAATAATATAATAATATAATCTCTCATTTTACTTGTTAAAAAACAAAATAAACTACCAATCATGTTTAATAGCATTACATTAAAAGACAGCAAACTAATATAAACTGACTTTGAAAAGTA
This sequence comes from Madoqua kirkii, assembly GCA_006408675.1. Taxonomy (NCBI): domain Eukaryota; kingdom Metazoa; phylum Chordata; class Mammalia; order Artiodactyla; family Bovidae; genus Madoqua; species Madoqua kirkii. Next base: position 23,634 of record SJYC01040912.1, read on the forward strand.
CCCTCTTCATTCAATGCCTCTGCTAATTCAATAGCTCACTTGCCAGGGTGTTTGAATATTTTATAAATTGAGTCTAGCTCTTAGCAACAGAATTAATTTAAATATGGAATGCCTCTTGAACCCATTAACCATTTTCATTAATGACTTCTAAATAACAGATTAACAAGCAAACACTTAATTACTCTCTCCTTTTTAATCAGGCAAGCATTCTAATACAAACTGACAAGGGATTTATTTAGGAAGCTACTTACTTTAAATAGTCACTGACAGTTCCAAAGATTTTCTTTTAAGCCTATGAACTGTACATTAGAGATGGAAAGCAAACAATAATTTGAATAATAATTGGAGGGAGGAAGACTCTGTTTTCTGTTACTTTCCATTTTCAAATTTTAGAATTTTCCTTGTTGATTGTAGAAATCTCAGGAAATGCCATGAGTTACAACAAAAGGATCTGCCCAAGGAAAACCGCCAGTAGGCCTCAAAGTGAGAGTTTCTCTATTGACCACAAGTTGAAATCTAGTATTTAGCCTTTTCTTGAGTGAAAACTGGATTGTTAGTATGTTGATAAATATGCTGAATTTCTCCAGACAGGATTCATAATAGCTAGTCCCACAGAAATTGTAAAAACTTAACTTCGTGACATTAAAATTTATTATTGGCATTCTGTTATTTGAACAAGTAGTTGTATCCTTTGACGAGTGATTTTTATTCCTATTAGTAAGCTTCAAGGCATGTTCAGTTATAATTGGAATAAGAATACCAGTTATATAGTTTGATTTTTTATTAGCATGCTGCGGCTGCTAAGTTGTTTCAGTCATGTCTGACTTGGTGTGATCCCAGACAGCAGCCCACCAGGCTCCCCTGTCCGTGGGGTTCTCCAGGCAACTAGAAAATGTCAGCTTTCATTCCAGTCCCAAAGAAAGGCAATGCCAAAGAATGCTCATACTACCGCACAACTGCACTTATCTGACACACTAGTAAAGTAATACTCAAAATTCTCCAAGCCAGGCTTCAGTAATATGTGAACCATGAACTTCCAGATGTTCAAGCTGGTTTTAGAAAAGGCATAGGAACCAGAGATCAAATTGCCAATATCGCTGGATCATCGAAAAAGCAAGAGAGTTCCAGGAAAACATCTATTTCTGCTTTATTGACTATGCCAAAGCCTTTGGCTGTGTGGATCACAATAAACTGTGGAAAATTCAGAAAGAGATGGGAAAACCAGACCACCAAACCTGCCTCTTGAGAAACCTGTATATAGGTCAGGAAGCAATAGTTAAAATTGGACATGGAATAATAGGGTTCCAAATAGGAAAAGGAGTATATTGTCAAGGCTGTATATTGTCACCCTCCTTATTTAACTTATACACAGAGTACACCATGAGAAATGCTGGGCTGGAGGAAGCACAAGCTGGAATCAAGAGAAATATCAATAATCTTAGATATGCAGATGACATCACCCTTATGGCAGAAAGTGAAGAACTAAAGAGCCTCTTGATGAAAGTGAAAGAAGAGAGTGAAAAAGTTGGCTTAAAGATCATCATTCTGAAAACTAAGATCATGGCATCTGGTCCCATCACTTCATGGGAAATAGATGGGGAAACAGTGGAAATAGTGCCCTACTTTCTTTCTCTGGGCTCCAAATCACTGTGGATGGTGACTGCAGCCATGAAACTAAAAGACACTTATACCTTGGAAGGAAAGTTATGACCAACCTAGACAGCATATTAAAAAGCAGAGACATTACTTTGTCCACAAAGGTCCATCTAATCAAGGCTATGGTTTTTCCAGTAGTCATGTATGGATGTGAGAGTTGGACCATAAAGAAAGCTGAAAGCTGAAGGATTGATGTTTTTGAACTGTGGTGTTGGAGAAGACTCTTGAGAGTCCCTTGGACTGCAAGGAGATCCAACCAGTTCATCCTAAATATATCAGTCCTGGGTATTCACTGGAGGGACTGATGCTGAAGCTGAAACTCCAATACTTTGGCCACCTGATACAGAGAGCTGACTCAGTTGAAAAAACCCTGCTTCTGGGAAAGATTGAGGGCAGGAGAAGAAGGGGACAACAGCAGATGAGATGGTTGGATGGCATCACCAACACAATGGACATGGGTTTGGTTGGACTCTGGGAGTTGGTGATGGACAGGGAGGCCTGGTGTGCTGCAGTTCATGAGGTTGCAAAGAGTCAGACATGACTGAGCAACTGAACTGAACTGAAGTATCCAGCAGTGATCATTTTTTGACAGAGGTAGCAGGAATTGGCTTATAGTACTTTATATAATAAATGTTTAATGCTTTTACAAATATGTTTTACAGACCAATGATAATGTCTACATTTTGAGTAATATAATCTAGCCATGATGTTAAGGTGATGTTATTTTACAAAACTGCATTATCAAGTGAAATCAATGTATCTAAAAGGAGTTAACTAAATAAATATAGTAGACATAGGCCACATTTATGATTGTTTATTATCTTTTGAACACAATAAATCTTCACTTTGTGAAATTTCCCTTCCAGTGTAGAAGTCAGACTTCCTTAGTTCACCCTCTCTTGCCATTAGGATAGAACTTTGCTTTTCCAAGCAGATAAACCATTAAGAGATGTTGTTTAGAGGGGACTGTTTGGTGAAGATGATGAGCATGAAATCTATCTTTGGGAACATATGAGTTGGAGATCGTTAAAGAGCAGCAGTAATGGAGGCCCTGGAGTTTAGTCTCAGGCTGGTGATGCTTTCTCTTGGAATCACAATCTTAAAATGTAATTGCATATTGTTTCTGGGTCCATAGCTTCTAAGTTTCCTCATCTCACTGAAGACTTTGAGAGCTGCCTGGTGTTCTCTAACATAGTTTCTCTCTATAGAGTTCAGAGTGGATTCCATTGTTTGCGACTAGGAATCCTGACTGAAATAGCAATGTTGCACAGATATTGCAGCTATTACTCATTTTTCCACATAACCAGTTTGTGTGTGTCTGACACTGAAATCTGTGTGAAAGTGTGTATGCATTGCCTTAACAATCATCCCCTAAAAGTAACCCATTATCCACTGACTTCAAGAATCTGATATGTTTAACAGGCTTCTTTAGGAAGTTACTAAGATAACCTAAGAAAATTTTTGTGGTAGTTCAGTTTACTAGATTATATTTCTTTTCTTCATAAACTACTTTTATTGCTCTGTTATTTTATAACAGTTTGAGATTTATAGGAAAATTGCAAGTATAGTAGTTTATATAATTTAAATAGTCCCCATGCCAAGTTTTTTTCCTATTATTTACACTATTATGGTGCATTTATCAAAATTAATATTAGTAATATAATTAATACATTATTACCATCCCTATCCATGGAATTCTCCAGACAAGAATATTGGAGTGGGTGCCATTCTCTTCTGTAGGGGACCTTCCAAACCAAGGGATCAAACCCGGGTCTCCTGCATTGTAGGCAGATTCTTTATTGTTAGAGCTATCAGAGGAGACATAGTTTAATCAGATTTCCTTAATTATTATGTAATGATCATTATTCTATTCCAAAATCCAATGAATGTTCAGTTCAATTCAGTCACTCATTTGTGTTTGACTCTCTGTTACCCCATGGACTACAGCATGCCAGGCTTCACTGTCCATCACCATCTGGAGCTTGCTCAAACTCATGTTCATCGAGTCAGAGATACAACCCAGTCATCTCATGCTCTGTCATCCCCTGTCCTTCCAATGAGTATTTAGGATTGATTTCCTTTAGGATTGACTGCTGCTGCTGCTGCTAAGTCGCTTCAGTCGTGTCTGACTCTGTGCGACCCCATAGGTGGCAGCCCAGCAGGCTCCCCCGTCCCTGGGATTCTCCAGGCAAGAACACTGGAGTGGGTTGCTATTTCCTTCTCCAATGCATGAAAGTGAAAAGTGAGAGTGAAGTCTCTCAGTCGTGTCCGACTCTTAGCAACCCCATGGACTACAGCTTGCCAGGCTCCTCCATTCCTGGGATTTTCCAGGCAAGAGTACGGGAGTGGGGTGCCATTGCCTTCTCTGTAGGATTGACTGGTTTGATCAAAAACATCATTTCTTCAGTGCTCAGCCTTGTCTATGGTCCAACTGTCACATCCATACATGACCGCTGGAAAAACCATAGCTTTGACTAGATGGATCTTTGTCAGCAAAGTAGTGTCTTTGCTTTTTAATATGCTGTCTAGTTTCTTATAACTTTCCTTCCAAGGAGCATGTATCTTTTAATTTCATGGCTGTAGCCACCATCTGCCTTGATTTTGGAGCCCAAGAAAATAAAATATATCACTTTTTATATTGTTTCTCTATCTATTTGCCATGAAGTGATGAGACTTTTTCTGAATGTTGAGCTTTAAGCCAACTTTTTCACTCTCTTTCACTTGCATCAAGAGGCTCTTTAGTTCTTCTTCAATTTCTGCCATAGAGTGATGTCATCTGCATATCTGTGGTTATTACTCCTAGCAGTCTTGATTCCAGCTTGTGCTTCATTAAGCCCCACATTTCGCATGATGTACTCTGCGTAAGTTAAATAAGCAAGGTGACAATATACAGCCTTGACGTACTCCTTTCCCATTTGGGAATTAGTGTCTTGTTCCATGTTCAGTTCTAACTGTTGCTTCTTGAGCTGCATACAGATTTATCAGGATGCAGGTAATGTTGTCTGATATTCCCACATCTTGAAGAATTTTACAGTTTGTTGTGACCTACACAATCAAAGGCTTTGGCATAAACAGTAAAGCTGAGGTAGGTGTTTTTCTGGAATTCTCTTGCTTTTTCTATGATCCAACAGATGTTGGAAATTTGATCTCTAGTTCCTCTGCCTTTTCTAAATCCAGCTTGAACATGTGGAAGTTCACAGTTCACATACTGTTGAATCCTGGCTTGGAGAATTTTGAACATTACTTTGCTAGGATGCGATATGAGTGCAATTGTGCCATAGTTGGACATTCTTCGGCATTGCCTTTCTTTGGGATTGGAATGAAAACTGACCTCTTCAAGTCCTGTAGCCAGTGCTGAGTTTACCAAATATGTTGGCATATTGAGTGCAGAACTTTCACAGCATCATCTTTTAGGATTTGAAATAGCTCAACTGAAATTCCATCAGCTCTACTAGCTTTGTTCATAGTAATTGCTCCCTAATGCCCACCTGACTTCACCTTCCAGTAGGTTCATGATCACACCATTATGATTGTATGGGTCGTGAAGATCTTTTTGGTATAGTTCTGTGTATTCTTGCCACCTCTTCTTAATACCTTCTGCTTCTGTCGGGTCCATACCATTTCTGTCTTTTATTGAGCCCATCTTTGCATGAAGTGTTCCCTTGCTATCTCTAATTTTCTTGAAGAGATCTCTAGTCTTTCCCATTCTATTATTTTCCTCTATTTCTTTGCATTGATCAGTGAGGAAGGCTTTCTTATCTCTCCTTGCTATTCTTTGGAACTCTGCATTTAAATGGGAATATCTTTCCTTTTCTCCTTTGCTTTTCCCTTCTCTTCTTTTCACAGCTATTTGTAAGGCCTCCCCAGACAGCCATTTTGCCTTTTTGCATTACTTTCTATTGGGAACGGTCTTAATCTCTGCCTCCACTACAATGTCATGAACCTCCATGACATAGATAGAGTTCATTAGGCACTCTATCTATCAGATCTACTCCCTTGAGTCTACTTGTCACATCCACTGTATAATCATAAGGGATTTGATTTAGGTC
>SJYC01040916.1:0-24166 GCA_006408675.1 Madoqua kirkii
TGACTTAATGACTAAATCACCATAATGATTACATATCTGCTGCCTTGTATATTTTACTTTATAGGGAATTTAAGTTTTCTTTTTTCATCCAAAGGTAGGTTTTATTAAAGACTCTACTTCAAATTTCTTAAGACTAATACAGAACCTAACCTCTAGTGAAATGCAGTTCTCCTGGGTTTTATCTAGATCCTTAATTACAACTCTCAAATAGTTATTATCACCCTCCTTTTCAGAAGAGAAAACTGAGACCCAAAATTGTATAGGTAGTTGAGAATGACAGAGATTAAAGAAGAAAACTATAATTAAAAACAAGGGAAAACTTGTTCCAAAGTCCATGTTCCTTTCATTGCTAAAAGTTATTTTTGAAACAATTATGAAGAATCTGCAATAAGTATCAATTTCTTCTTAGTAGGTAAATTTTAGTCAAAAAATCTGTAATCATGCATTTTCAAAGAAATTGAGGCTATCACAGTTAGCAATAATGTATTTTAAAACTTGTGAATTTCTTATGTGAACAATGTGAGGCCTTCATTGGCAGACATGTTTGTTTTTATGTCTGTATATCCAGCACCTTGGAGGATTTTGGTAGAAGATTTTTGTGGAGGAATGAAAGGTATTTACAGTGCCATTGTAGGTAAGATACTGGCCTTATTCTCAAGGGACATATAAGCTTATTGATAAAAATAAATCTTTCATTTCAGTGTAAGCAATTAGAATTTCTTTTTAGTAGGTAAATTTTAGTCTAAAAATCTGTAATCACGCATTTTCAAAGAAGTTGAGGCTATCACAGTTAGCAATAATGTATTCTAAAACTTGTGAATTTCTTATGTGAACAATGTGAGGCCTTCATTGGCAGACACGTTTGTTTTTATGTCTGTATATTCAGCACCTTGGAGGATTTTGGTAAAAGATTTTTGTGGAGGAATGAAAGGTATTTATAATGCCAATGTAGGTAAGATACTGGCCTTATTCTCAAGGGACATATAAGCTTATTGATAAAAATAAATCTTTCATTTCAGTGTAAGCAATTAGTTTTCCTGTCATATGACTCCTGACCTTGTCTGAATTTGCATGCCATGTTAACGTGATCAGTGAAACAATATCTACAGTTAATGTGCTTTATTTTACTTATTCTCTTGAAAGACTTCATGATTGATTTATTTATGGACATATTCCATATATTAAGATAAATTCTACCTTGAAATTGCTAGTGGTTATGTTAGGTGAATATTTTTAAAGTTGAGTTTGTCTTTATATGGACACTCTGTGTTTTAATGTCCTGGATATGCTTATAAAACTGTTAGCGTAATGCCACGCATATCAATTTGTTTGTGACAAATTGAGCCAAGATTAAATTATAAATTACATTATTTTCTACTTTTCAGATGGAAATAAATATGGGAAATTACAGTCCTCTGCTCAGGTTTACTCTGGTATCTAAGAAACGTACTGTCAACTTTACCTGCCCATTTCCATTTCTCCTTATGAGACTCTCTATGGCATTGAGAGCACTTGATTACAGATGTATAACAAGGCAAAGCACACCAACCATTCTTGAAATTTCTAGTTTTTCTTTCAGAGAGAGTAATATCATAACAAGCACATTAAAGAGCCATGATAAAGTAAAGGAAACAAGTTTATGTCAAAGGAATAAATGGTGGCAACTGAAAATGAGCCACCTGTTTCTCATTAAGCAAACAAGTGATGTGGTGTATAATTCAGTGGCTGAAAAATATATCTTACATCCCAGAACCTTTTTTAGTACTAGAATTCTAGGCTGTTGAAAATGATAGCAAGGGAACAGTGTACCCTAATAGTCTCTTAGAGGATCTTCAGTGGTAACTCAGAGGGATCCTTAGAAACAGAAGTCGTTTGTCACAGGATTGTAGACAATGGTTCTATTTTAATCCTGGAGTTAGCAGAAAAGGAAGTCAGCAGCAGCTGCAATTAATAGAGGTCATGTCTTTTGTACCTATGCTAGAGAAGTTGTTCTCAAATTTGAGCATTCCGTAGAATCACAGCAAAGCCTTACGGATGCAAACACTGTTGGTTCCATCCTCAGATTTCTGGTTCAGTAGATTTGACGGGGTCGCTGTTTAGTCGCTCAGTCGTGTTTTTCTCTTTGCGACCCTATAGACTATAGCCCACCGGGTTCCTCTGTCCATGGGGATTCTCCAGGCAAGAGTACTGGAGTGCCTTGCCATGCCCTCCTTCAGGGGATCTTCTCAACCCAGAGATCAAACCTGCATCTCCTGCATAGCCAGGCAGATTCTTTACCACTGAGCCACCAGGGAAGCCCAGATTTGAGGTTTAGCCCCAGAATTTGCATTTGCAGCATGTTTTCAAGAGGTGCTGAGGCTCTTGGTCCAGGGAGTGCTGTCTGGGAACCGCTGTACTAGAGAATCACATATAACCACCGGGCTCCTCTGTCCATGGGGATTCTCCAGGCAAGAGTACTGGAGTGCCTTGCCATGCCTTCCTTCAGGGGATCTTCTCAACCCAGAGATCGAACCTGCATCTCCTGCATAGCCAGGCAGATTCTTTACCACTGAGTCACCAGGGAAGCCCAGATTTGAGGTTGAGCCCCAGAATTTGCATTTGCAGCATGTTTTCAAGAGGTACTGAGGCTCTTGGTCCAGGGAGTGCTGTCTGGGAACCGCTGTACTAGAGAATCACATATAGGGATCACAGAAAGGCAATTAAAGATCATGAAAATTAAGTAGATGTATGTACATATGTAACCATGCATCTAAGTAATTTCATATAGTCAGAAAACCAGATTTGTTCATATTTTAAGTGGGAAATGTAGCACTAAGTGCTATAGTTTATAGCACTATAATAGGATAGTTCTATAACAGGATAGCTTAACAGTTGTATGTTCAACTGACTATCAAGCAATTCTAGTCATAACTCTAGCTCACAGTAATTTTCACTTGTGTATATGTACCTATTTTTTGGTATTTATTTAAAATATCGCTCTGCCAAAACCCATTCCCCTTTCTAATAGTCTAACTGATATCCTAGGTATTGAAATACCAAATAAGTATAGAAAGCATGTGAATATGGAGCATACATGCCCGTATAAATCACACAGAAATTAACAACATGTCTCTGGAGATTGGGAGATGCAGTAAAAGGAAAAAGCAGTGGGTTGTCCATTGTTACATCCTAATGTCCTTGAAAGAAAAAACAGTGCTTATTTATTCACATAGAACAGTGTTTTCTATTCCCTATGTAATAAAGGAATAACACTGAGTTTCTTTAGAGAGAAAAGGTGTCACAGTTTCCATATTTCTGGGCAATAATGAAGCTGTATATAAATCACCCTTGTATAACTTGATCATAAAATGGGCATCTGATTGCTGGTGAAATAATGGAAGGTAGTGGGCAGGATACAGCCAGTGTAGAGAAGCAGACAGAGTACTCTCTTAAATAAGAAAGCTGCTGTTGTTGTGAACATTAATTTTAATTAAATTAAAATTATCCTACTGGCAATATACTATTTCATGGATTTTAACATAATAATAAAATAATTTCATTAATTGAAAGTAGCAAACTGATGTAATAAGCTTCTGTGAGCAGAAGTTTGAAGAGCTATCTTATGCAAAAATAATGAAGGTCTTCTTTCAGAGATATGTCCAGATCATCACACTGTAACAGGAAGGTTAGCAGAAGTAAGTCAGATCTGAAACAGATGAGGCAATGCCGCATTAGACAGTCTTTCTCTAGGTATTCAGAGTACAGCTGGATGTCTGAAGTAAGAGATGCCTGCCGATGCACTGAATCAATACTTTCAGTTAGTGGATGAAATGCTGCCTATTTTAAGTGTATCTTTTTGTTATATTAATCAGTGTTACACAGTCATTTCTTTAAGGCTTAAAAGGCACCATTAACTATGCTAGGTGCCATGGGTGTGTGTCCCACCTGAGAAATAAGATCATTTCCCCAAGCTCAAAGTGGTCATAATCTAGGGCAGGGGTTTCCAAAGTACCGTAAATCAGAGTCTCAATATGGCTTCCAACAAGACCCTAGTGGTGGTGTTTACATTTTGAATGGCTTGCTGAAAAAATTTTAACGACTATATAGCAGAAATAGTATGTGGACTACTAAGTTTAAAATATTGTATATTGGCCCATGGCTTGAATATTTGCCAGTACTTGGTCCAGAAGTATGATTTTTTTAATTGAAGTGGAGTTGACATACAATATTGTGTAAGTTTCAGGTATACAATGTACCAATTCACAATTTTAAAAGTTTACTTCATTTACAACTATTATAAAATATTTTCTGTATTCCTTGTATTGCATAATATATCTTTGTAGCTTATTTATTTTATATGTAGTAGCTTGTACCTTTTAATCCTCTAACACTATCTATCTTGAACCCACCTCTGTCTCTCTCTCCATTGATGAAGCATTATATTTAGAAAACTATTTATTGTCTCTATCTATGAATGCAGCTTTTTGTTAAAGTCGCTAGTTTGTTTTTATTTTTAGATTTCATATGTAAGTGAGATCATATACTATTTGTCTGCTTATTCCACTTAGTGTGATACCCTCCAAGTTCATCCATGTTGCTGCAAATGGCAAAATTTCATTATTTTTTATGGCTGACTAGTAGTCCATTGTGTGTGTGTGTGTACACACCACTCCTTTTTCTAATCATCTTTTCATGGCACTTAGATACCTTCTTTATCTTGGCAGTTGGAAATAATGCTGCTGTGAACATAGGGGAGCATGTATCGTTTCAAACTAGTGTTTTCCTTTTTTTAAGGTATGTAGCGAGGTTTGGAATTGCTGTGTCATATGGTAGTTTTGTTTTTAGTTTTTTAGGAAACCTCCAAAATGTTTTCCATAGTGGCTGGAACAATTTCTATTCCCACTTAAAGTGTAGCTGGGTTCCCCTTCTCTCCGCATCCTCACTGGCATTTGTTGTTTGTGCTCTTTTTGATGGTAGCCATTGACAGCTGTGAGGCAATACCTCAGTTTGGTTTTGATTTTCATTTCTCTGAATAACAAAATTGAGCTTCTTTTCATGTACCTGTTGACTGTCTGTGTGTCGTCTTTGGAGATGCAGTTTTTAAGTGATCTATTTTAAAGGTGTCTGAGGAGAAAACATTGGTATCTTTATGTGTATGGTTGACCCTTGGACAACACAGTTTGAACCTCCTAGGTCCGAACTGCATGGGCTCACTTTAAAACTTTTTTCAATACATATGTACCACAGTACTACATGACCTGAGGGAAGACCCACAGATGGCCTATAGGATATATATATATATATATTTATTTATTTATTTATTTTTACTAGTTTCTACTTTGGGCTTCCCTAGTGGCTCAGAGGTTAAAGCATCTGCCTCCAATCTGGGAGATCCGGGTTTGATCCCTGGGTCAGGAAGATCCCCTGGAGAAGGAAATGGCAATCCACTCCAGTATTCTTGCCTGGAGAATCTCATGGATGGAGGAGCCTAGTAGGTTACAGTCCACGGGGTCGCAGAGAGTCGGACACGACTGAGCACCTTCACCTTCACCTTCAGTTTCTACTTTACAACTCATAATTTTTTAAGGGTTATCTATGTTACTTCCTCTATTCTAAATCAATTATATTTTGCAACAAATTCCATCTGCTTACTAATGTACCCTGTAACACAAAATTCATTAGTAGCGTATAGTCTATATATATACATATATATATATATGTATCGGTGCTGCTGGTGGTGCCATGTACAGATATATCTGACATCTGCCTCTGACAATGCTCACTCTCTCCAGTGTATTATATTATATGCGTGTATGTTTATTGGTGTGTAGTTGTTTTATACTTTATACATATAGCTGATTCTTCACTGGGCTTTTGTTTTTGTTCAGTCTGCCTGGAATGCCATCTTGTCATCATACCCTTTCAAAATTACTTTTTATTGTTTTTCAGTCACTAAGTAGTGTCCAACTCTTTTTAGAATTATGCTCCATGCTAATACCTATTTCAGTCTACATTCTCCTAGTTGCTTCTACATAAAATAATCATTCTGTAAAAATTATGTGTTGTTATTTTTATTGTTAATTTTAAGCATTTAATGGTTTATACTGGTATTACTTGAATAGGTGTTATTATACCTACACTTTTGCATTCTAAAAGTACTGGGCACAATACCTTTTGTGTAACTATTTTTCAAGAAATATTTTATTGACGAATCACTAAATGAGGAAGGCAAGATACTGCATTGAAATATCTAGATAACTGTTTCACTTCACTATATCACTTGTTACATGTACATACTGGATGGGTAAATATAAAACTAATAATAAGACTCAGAAATTAGAGTACATTGTGTATTTATAGACCAACAAAAGGCTGTTAGAAAAACTGGTGATAACATTTATTTACCCTTATTGTGTCTTTGTCCTGTACATATTTGTGTTTATAACGTTGAAATTTGCCAATGTAAGACTTCCTCTGTACTGAATTTGCTTTATTTAAGAGGGCAACTGCACATGCTTTAAAAATGTTTTTCCTTGAGAAATATAAAATTCCATGTTCATAGAAAATTGTCATAATAAGAAGACACTTAAAAAGTTTAACACACACTTTAATGTGGCAAAATTACAGATTCAAATAATGGTTAATTCCATAGTGGAAAGATCTTATAAAAACTCCTTTTGAAAATCAAAGCAATTAGTAGTTGATTGTTTATCTATTGCAGTAGTGGTGCTCCAGCTGAATAGGATTTAAGATAAGCTTCAATAGCACTGCCATAAATTTTAGCAATTTAATTTTCCTTGAACACTATTTATGTTCTCTTCCCCACTACCTAACTTGCAACTTGACCCAGTCTAAACCATTTCCTATTAATTCTAAGGTAGCTAAACTGACAATATGCTTCCAAAGGAAGCTATTTGCATTTCACAAGCAAAGAAATCAGTTTTCAGGATGTTTCTATATCATGACAGCAAGATTAGTTCGAAAATGAAAAATTCAGACAATCAACCAGCTGTTTCCTATACAAAATACCAAACATCTGTTTCTCCTGACTTTTTTCTCACTGACTTGATTGAAACAGCAGGGTTGATTGTGCTGTGCAAATATAGCCTCAGAGAAGGAAAATTAAGGAGAAAAAAATCTTGACTTTATTGTATACTTTTTAAAAATCCCAGATTCAGAGATTCTGAGGCTACAGTGTCAGCTGAACAGAGTGTCTTGTATTGTTTTCATAGTTGACTCAGTAAGATGTTTATAAAAGTACTGTGGAAATTGCAAGACAATTTTAATTACCATAGTTATTAGCATTTTTGTTCCTCAGACCTTCAAGACTTGCTTTTCCCAAGTGTGGAAGTAAGAATTAATGACTGCTTAGGTCTTCATTACAATCCCATTTATATACATACATAGCAATGTATGCCTCAAGAGATGGCCATTTATTAGATAAATATTTGCTCATTAAAGTGGGTGGTGTAAGACCCTACCGTATTATCCCATATGAATGTGAAATGTAATCTGAGGCCATCAAGTTAACTGAGCATGGCTATTCACGTCTGAAGTAATGCTGTTGCTGCCAGCTGCTATATGTTACTTACACAGCTTCCCACTCCACTTGAGAGAAGCTGGAAACCATTAAAATGATAATTGGTGTATTCATAACAAAAGTCAACAGGATGGCTGAAGTGGGATAATCGAAGGGGGGAAGAAAAACAGGAGAAGAATAGGAAAATAGAATGGCCTCATCCTAAATTTAAGACCTTGCTTCAGTGGAAATTGGAGAGCTGTTTAATGTGAAAATCAGAGTCCTTTCAAGCGTTTTGTCTACATAGTGAAGACTCTAAGCAACTCTTTTTTTTTCATAAGTCTTGTATATTTGTGTTTGTACAATATATATCTACTGAACTTACCCTAAAAGAGAAAAGCAATGTTAAAGTCATATAGCCCTTAAAAACATGACCTTCAACGTGGTAGTAATTGCCAGATTTTTAAGTTATGCTCTGCTAATCAGGATGGAAATGTAACAAACAACAAAAAGAGCTAAAATAAAATGTAAATATAAATGAAAGCGAAAAAGAAAGAGAAATTTAATTACAGGTGCCTTTTCAGTGCTTCTCATACTGGAGAATAAATTTCTTCTAGCTTTCCAGCTGTGAAGGCAGCCATTGTTCTCAGGGGAGCTAATTATTCTAAGAAGCTTGCCTTCCTGGTGGGCTGTAATAAGCACAGTTCATTGCAGAACCTTACCAGTGTGTGTCAAAGACCCACAACTGTGTGCGGCTGGTGCTAGGGGCATGCCATACAAAACTCTGTAATGTAGCAGCAGTAAACACATACACCATTACTAGGAAACTGCTGGAATAATACAGAGGCCTCAGGAATGGAAAGTTATGGTTCCATTAACGCTGAACCGTAGGGGTCAAAGAGCTAATGAAGGGGGCTAAAGGGCTAATGATCCCACCTATGATAAACACTATTTACCATGTAGTCGTGAGCAGACTTCTATGTTAGCAGGAGTCTCATGGAGGGGACTGTGTTAGCCATCTGCTCACTGCGCTAGCTGCATTTTTTCTACTTGCTTGGGTACTAGAAACAGTGACCTAAAAGGCAATGAAAAGGCAGAAAATGATATGCTAGGAGGGGATTTACAAAAGAAGCAATGAAGTAGATGCACCATATAAAACTTTGCTTCCATTTTTGCAGTTACAGCTTTATAAAAGAGTGCTTGTTTAATAGACATACATTTCTGCAGCATTCACCTGTTGACTTTATTTCTCAAATGTGACCTTGTGATCAAGGATTTTTAGGTCTTCATGGTGCCTAACTTTGAATTTAGCTACAACAGTCAAAGATAAAGGCATTTAAGTGAATATTACTGTGAATGGACTTTCAAGTCTCTCCAGTGAAATACAATGGCTATATGAATTGACACATCCTAATGAGCAGCCCCTGCTTTTACTATAAATTCCCATACATTTGCTTTTATAGTGAACTTACATTTTGGTTACTTTTGTCCTTGGGATAAAATGGGTATCAGTGAATATGGAGAAAATGGTAACTTCTTGGTGCCACAGTAAAGAACATTTTCCAAGAAGAATTTTTGAATAACTGATTCTTTTTGTTGTAACTCATATCTCTTTCTTCCCTCTTCCAAATGATTGTAAAAAATAACTCTGTCTACAGACAAATTTGCCTCTTTATAATGTTTTTACAAAATAAAGTTCTATCTGTATTACTCCAACTATAAGCAATAGAATTAAAAGAAAACTATCCAAAATTTATAATCAACATACATCAAAATCCTGGAAGTTTCTTTCAGATTACCAATTTTGCTGTGCTTAGCTGTGGATGTAAAGATGATTGCTACTTTAGTTGAACTGAAACAGCTACACTCCAAGGGAGGATTCTTTGAAATTTTCCACTGCCAATTCCATGAGTGAGTTTCATAATGATCTTATGGAAACAGCCTGCTTTTCAACACATCCCTGTCGCTTCAATTGAGCAAAGTTGGCCAGCTGTAACAAATAGCACAGCAGTTTTCTTTTCCGGTATCCAATTCAGATCCATTTCATCTCACTTGGGAGGAACTGTGATTTAGTCTTAGGATTTATGGTATGAAAGCAGATGTACTACTCAAAGTCCATGGAACTGAAGACAACAAAAACATCCTCGCAATGTTTATGGAATAAAGTAAACTCTTTATAAAAATGAAAGTAATTCTTTTATGGAACCTGGTAAAAAAGGAAAACCTTTTGCATAAAAAATAATAATAAAAAGAGCAAGAACAAGTACACACAGAAAAGTTGCTCTTTTAAGGAAATAAAAGCAAATCAGTAATGGAATACAGGAAAAACAAACAAACATTTGTGTAGAACCAAGTAACCAGTGAACAGATTTTGGTCCTCTGATATTTAAATTCTCTCAGAACATGATTCTGTCAACCCAATTAAATTGTAGGGAACAAAGTATAGTATGTAATATCATGAAAAATTATATTATAAAATTGTATATTTTGGAAATCTTAGGCTAAATTCATAGCCTTGAAATCAATAGACATTTATTAAAATAGTAAATGGTCAATTGATAATGATCTTTTAGAAGCTTCATAAAACATGAAAGTATGTATTTAATTTGAGATAATAGCTTTTTAGGTTATTTTTAAACTTATTTTCTGTTGGAGCATAGCTGATTGGGAATGTTGTGTTAGTTTCAGGTAGACAGTAAAGGGACTCAGTCATGAATATACATGTTCCCATTCTCCCCCAAACTCCCCTCCCATCCAGACTGCCACATAACATTGAGTAGAGTTCCCTGTGCTATACAGTGGGACTTTGGTGTTTATCCATTTTTAATATAGCAATGTGCACATGTCAATCTCAAACTCCTAACTATCTGTTCTCCTTCCTACCCTGCTCCCTGCCCCCAAACCATAAGTTCACTCTTTAAGTCTGTTTCTGTCTTGTAAATAAGTTTATTTGTATAATTTCTTTTTAGATTCTGCATATAATGATGTCATACAATATTTGTCGTTCTCTGATATACTTAACTAAGTATGACAGTCTCTAGGTCTGACCCTGTTTAGATTTTTAACCAACTCAAAAAATGGCACATCAGAAAGGGAACTGAACTGGGTATCAGATAGACTTAAGTTCTAAGCAGTGACCTTGACCTTCATTTTTCTTTCACTATTACTATGACTTTGATAATTTTCCTACTTACACAAATTGGATGAACAGTCTTTGGCAAAGTACATAGAATGCATAAGAATCTAATAAAACTAATATTTTCTTTGAAATACGTGTTTTTTAAAAATACATATTTTTTAACAAGTAGCTTTTAAATAATTTTTGTAATTCTAAGGAAAATATTTGAAGACCATAAAGTCAGATGTGGAAGAATTCAGGGCAGAGTCCTCCTTTTCTTATTGCAGGAATCTGCAGACTTTGTGTAATTTTGTTGGAAAATCCCACCTAACCCCAATAACCCCAAATTTAAAGCTAACCTACCGAATAGCAACTAAATCTTTCCTAGGAGATTGTTGAGGGCCTTTCTCTTGTGGCTGTTTTCAGCAAGTATTCTTTTTTGTCTAAACTTGTGTGCAGAATGGCTGGAACTTTGTGGTTTCCATTCCTGAAGTCTTTGCTCCGTATTCTCAGAGTAGTTCTATGCCCTAAAACCCTAGAACACCAGTCCCCTACTGAATGCTTCCTCAGACTTTCTTATCTTCTGCACATCAGCTAATAAGGAGAAATTATTTGTTTCTGCTAGTCTTTGGATTTAGTTCAGTGTGTTATGAAGAGGAACAAAAGGAGGAGGCAGTGGTACAGGAGAAAAAGAGAAATAGAATATAACTGCTGCTGCTGCTAAGTCCCTTCAGTCGTGTCCAACTCTGTGCAACCCCGTAGATGGCAGCCCACCAGGCTCCCCCGTCCCTGAGATTATCCAGGCAAGAACACTTGAGTGGGTTGCCATTCCCTTCTCCAATGCATGAAAGTGAAAAGTGAAAATGAAGTCACTCAGTTGTGTTCGACTCTTCGCGACCCCATGGTCTGCAGCCTACCAGGCTCCTCCGCCCATGGGATTTTCCAGGCAAGAGGACTGGATAGACTGGGATGCCATTGCCTTCTCTGAGAATATAGATTATTCAAAAATGTAAAGTGTCTCATTAATATTCTTAAATATTGAGTTTATTGTACCTTAGGATGTTAGTAGATCAAATATGAATCTGTAGATATTTATGATTTTATAGGTGTGTTTTTAAAATGTACCAGTACTCAGTTAGTTGGTACCATTTTTCCAACTAAGTTTCAGTTTAAATAACCTATACTACGTAAGGTTGTAAAACTATCTAAAATCTATTAGGTGACTTAAGTCCTCTGTCCATGGGATTTTCCCAGGAGGAATACTGAAATGGGTTGCCAAGCCCTCCTCCAGCGGATCTTCCTGACTCCTGACTCCATCGAAGTCATGTCTCCTGCCTTGCAGGTGGATTCTCTACCTCTGAACCACCTGTGGAGCCTACACAAGAGCACACAAGTGGTATTATTTGACTTAAGTGTTCTCATCTGTAAGATGGGAATAAATATTAGCTACTCCACATGTGAAAATTAAAAATGAAAATATACCTTACCTAGCATTGACCCTGGTTCATGACAACATGTTTCTTTCCCTGTTTTTTTTTTTTAATAAATAAGTGAATTTTTGAATTTTCTAATTTTCATGATTAGAGCTATGAGAGATTGCTATATATAATAATTCACTCTTTCTATGCAAAGACTATGAAGACAACATGGAGAAGAACTGTAGGGCTTGTACATGTAGTGACATAAAACTTTGTATCATCCACTGAGATGCCAGGGTTGCTGATCACTGCAGTCTAAGCTCGTCCATTCTGACTGATATATCATGGCACTCTGTTATGTTCCTTAGTGACTTTAAGAACATTGAAAAAGGAAAATTTCTACTATTAATATGGTGCATTGTTGTTGTTGCCCAGGGACTAAGTCGTGTCCAACTCTTTGTGACCCCATGGACTGCAGCACTTCAGACTCCTCTGTCCTTCACTGTGATTTCCCAGAGTTTGCTCAGGTTCATGTCTATTGAGTCAGTGATGCTGTTTAACTGCTCATCCTCTGCCACCCCCTACTTCTTTTGCCTTCAGTCTTTTTCAGTATCAAGGTCTTTTCCAATGAATTGGCTCTTCACGTCATGTGAAAAAAGTACTGGGGCTTCAGCTTCAGCATCAGTCTTTCCAATGAATATTCAGGGTTGATTTCCTTTAGGATTGACTGGTCTGATCTCTTTGTTGTCCAAGGGACTCTCAAAAATCTTCTCCAGTGCCACAATTTGAAAGCATCAATTCTTTGTTGTTCAGCCTTCTTAATGATCCAACTCTCACATTCGTACATGACTACTTAAAAAATGAGTGCATATTACTATGTGCTGGCTTCTGTTTTAAACCCCCTTTTTACTGGGAAAAAAGTCTTCCTCTTTGCCAGACATCTGATTGTAAATCATTTAACTATGGGTTAATTGAATAAGAACTTAGAGGAGCATATATTTGGATTTTTAAATATTAATTCCATTGGGGGATATAATCATGGGAAAGGGTTTATGTTTAAATCAGGGCCATCCTTTCTGGTTTAGTTTGAATTCACTGTGTACATTCTGATGAATGTTTTTAGATAATCTGGCAGAGAACAGAAGATATTTTCTTTCTTGGTCTATGTTGCATTATGACCTTAAATTTCATTAATACTGAGACTAATGAAATATTCATTAATATTTCAGAGACTTACGAGAGCTAAAATAGAATACCAGTCCTCACTGCTCCCAGAAGAAAAAATAAAGGGACAATGATAGTTTTAAAAGTTATCTTTTAAAGCAGGCAGATGATGACTACTTGGGTCACCTTTCAGTATCTTCCTCTTAAGAGGATCATTGTATCAGATGGCCTGGAACTTAACTCTTAAGACCAATGAATTAAAAGTGAACTAAATCTGCATTATTTACAGGGATAGAGGCCGTTTCTCTTCTCACACTTGTGAAAGCATAGTGACCTGTTTGGCAAAAAGATCATGAAGAACATCTTTCAGCCACATAGCACTTGAGGCTGGCATTGCTTTATTGAGGAGAGACAACGTCCATCTGTGGTGATCAGAACACACAGCATGGGTATTGTTCAAGGTTACCATCTTGGTTCCCTGGAGAGTAATGTAACCATTAGAGAGAAGGATGGTGAGAAAGGTGGGGGGTTATTTGAAAGTGAGGAGAGGAGTGAATGTAATTAAACTTCATACCTGCATGTGTTAGAAATCTCTTTGGCACACTGATGGATGCCTTCAACAAGGACTGGATATTAGACATCTCATTTCAAACTCCTGATGGAAAGTGATATATAGGGTCCAGCATGAACGACAATTAGGGAAGGCTTGTCACTTTCTACTCTTTTATTTTAATATTTGAGAGTATGATTTCACAAACATGATTAGCAAAGCTGAGGATATGACATTCCTCCTTCCAAAGAAATGAATTCTTATTTACATGGAACTTATACTCTGGTGAGAAGAGAGATAATAAGCAAACAAAAAATAATGGTGATTATTATGAAGAAAATATGGCCAGTTTAAAGGGATAGAAATAGGTGAATAATACTGTTTTCTTATGTAGAGATTAAAAGAAGGCCACTGTGCTGAAAAAATTTTGAGTAGAGTTGGAAGGGAGCAAGGAAATTTTATGGGTAGCTGGGAAAGCATGCTATGAGGTTAATGATAATAAGAACACAGGCTTTTAGGTGAGAATTACTGTAAGTATTACTTTAAGGCAACCAAAAACATGAATTTGGAACTTGAAAAGGATAAATAAAGGTTAATATATAGATTTAGTGTCAGGATGCCCTAAAAAAGTATATTGTTAATTCATGTTAGTTGTTAAACATTGTTAAGTGCCTATATGAGAGTCATCAATTTGTATGTGAAAATACAAAATAAGAATGATACTCTGCTGATGGGAAAATCCAAATTGGCAAATGTTATTATCTACAATGCAGAGTAAAAATCATGATGATAGGTATATGCACAAGGCATTTTGAGACAATTATAGGATACTGACTTGGACAGGCATGGATGAGGGAGGACTCTTGGTTAAGATTTTAAAGGAGAAGTGGAGTGGATAGCGTCTACAAGATAAGAGGAGAATGTCAGGATATCTGCACAAGGCTAATTTCAATTTAATTTTCATCAGGGGGTTAACTATAAAACAGACAGTGGCATAAAGTGAGCTTCAGAGAATAGATGCTACCTTGTATTAAGGTATCCTTGTATTAAGAAAATAGCTAATCCAACCTGCAGGTCAATAAGGATCCTCTCAGTTCAATTCAGCACTCAGAAATGTCTGACTCTTTGGGACCCCATGGACTGCAGAATGCTAGGCTTCCCTGTCTATCACCAACTCCTGGAGCTTATTCAAACTCATGTCCATCGAGTCCGTGATGTCATCCAACTATCTCCTCCTCTGTTGTCCCCTTCTCCTCCTGCCTTCCATCTTTCCCAGCATCAAGATCTTTTCCAATGGATCAGTTCTTCACATCAGGTGGCCAAAGTATTGGGGTTTCAGCTTCAGCATCAGCCTTCCAATGAATATTCAGGACTGATTTTCTTTAGGACTGACTAGTTGGATCACCTTGCAGTCCAAGGGACTCTCAAGAGTCTTCTTCAACAGCACAGTTCAAAAGCATCAATTTTTCAGTGTTCAGCTTTCTTTATGGCTCAACTCTCACATCCATACATGACTACTGGAAAGACCATAGCCTTGACAAGGTGACCTTGGTCAGCAAAAGTAACATCTGTACTTTTTAATATGCTCTCTAGGTTTGTCATAACTTTTCTTCTAAGGAGCAAATTTCTTTTAATTTCATGGCTTCAGTTAACATCTGCAGCAATTTTGGAGCCCAAGAAAATAAAGAGTTTTTATTTCTTATTCCAACAACACAAGAAATGACTCTATACAGGGATATCACCACATAGTCAATACTGAAATTAGATTGATGATATTCTTTGCAGCCAAAGATGGAGAAGCTCTAAACAGTCAGCAAAAATCAGACTGGGAGCTGACAGTGGCTCAGATCATGAACTTCTTATTGCAAAATTCAGACTTAATTTGAAGTAGGGAAAACCACTAGACCATTAAGGTATAACCTAAATCAAATCCTTTACAGTTATACAGTGGAAGTGACAAACAGATTCAAAGGTCTAGATGTGATAGAGTGCCTGAATAAAAATGGATGGAGGTTCGTGACATTGCACAGGACGCAGTGATCAGGACCATCCCCAATAAAAAGAAATGCAAAAAGGCAAAATGATTGTTCAAAGAGGCCTTACAAATAGCTAAGAAAAAAAAGAGAAGCTAAAGGCAAAGGAGAAAAAGAAAGATACACCCATTTGAATGCAGAGTTCCAAAGAAGAGCAAGGAGAAATGAGAAAGCCTTCCTCAGTGATCAATGCAAAGAAATAGAGGAAAACAATAGAATGCGAAAGACTGGAGGTCTCTTCAAGAAAATTAGAGATACCGAGGGAATATTTCATGCAAATATGGGCACAATAAAGGACAGAAATGGTATGGACCTAACAGAAACAGAAGATATTAAGAAGAGGTAGCAAGAATACAGATGAAAACTATACAAAAAGAGATCTTAATGACCCAGATGACCACAGTGGTGTGATTACTCATCTAGACCAGACATCCTGGAATGCGAAGTCAAGTGGGCCTTAGGGATCATCATTACAAGCAAAGCTAGTGGACTGGAAAAAGTCAGTTTTCATTCCAGTCCCAAAGAATGTTTAAACTACTGCACAACTGCATTTATCTCACACAACAGCTAAGTAGTGTTTAAAATTCTTCAAATGAGGAAGCTTCAGTGGTATGTGAATGAAGAACTTCCAGATGTTCAAGCTGAATTTAGAAAAGACAGAGGAACCAGAGATCAAATTGCCAACATCTGTTGGATCATATAAAAAGCAAGAGAGTTCCAGAAAAATATCTACTTTTACTTTATTGATTATGCCAAAGCCTTTGACTATGTGGATCACAACAAACTGTGGAAAATTCTTAAAAAGGTGGGGATACCAGACCACTTAACCTGCCTTCTGAGAAATCTGTATGCAGGCCAAGAAGCAACAGTTAGAACTGGACATGGAACAATCGATGCTTTTCAAATTGGGAAATGAGCATGTCAAGGCTGTATATCGTTACCCTGCTCTTTTAACTTATATGTAGAGTACACTATATATAATGCTGGGCTGGATGAAGCACAAGTTGGAATCAAGGTTGTCAGGAGAAGTATCAATTACCTCAGATGTGCAGATGACATCACCCTTATCGCAGAAAGAATCCTCTAAGAATTTTTGGACAACACAACTCCATCCAATCTGCAGTTTTAAAGGAATACTGGCCACAAAATGGAATATGATTTTAAAAGAACCAAATTGGTATCAAAGGTATTAGTGACAAAATTAATGTGGGATTGTAGGTACAAAGTTGAGGACATTCATTTGTGTGTCTGAAGAAGAGCCAGAAAGAAAGAAATCATTATGTTCAAGAAAATATATGGCCTATTTACTCATTTAATTCATGTACTAGTATTGCCTTCCCTGGTGACTCAGACAGTAAAGAATCCACCTGCAATGCAGGAGACCTGGGTTCAATCCCTGGGTCGTAAAGATCCCCTGGAGAAGGGAATGGCAACCACACTAGTATTCTTGACTGCAGAATCCCAAGGACAGAGAAGCCTGGTGGACTACAGACCATGGGGTCTCAAAGAGTTGGACATGACTGAGCAACTAACACTTTCAGTTTCCCTTTCAGTATTTAATCCTTTGGTTTCTCACAGTGATTCAGCTACTGAGTAGATGACGAGAAATAAAGGAGACAGGTTTCCTGCTTGTGTGGAGATGAAAAATATGAGAGAGATGACAACATAAGCTCCTCTGTAGGAAATGTGTTCCTTTAATGCTTTAGTTCATGTGTGATTGGTATACATCTGAAAGGTATTAATATAATGCAAAGTCTTGTTGGCTCACATATATTCCCCTGCACACAATATGTTAAGTTTTTGAAGAGACCAAAGGTGAGCTTTGTCAAAATTTAAAGGGAAGTCTGAAGAAAAAAGCTTGAAATCCTATAGAATTTCCTTCAGTTCAGTTCAGTTCAGTTGCTCAGTCATGTCAGACTCTTTACAACCCCATGAACTGCAGCACCTCAGGCCTCCCTGTCCATCACCAACTCCCAGAGTCCACCCAAACCCATGTCCATTGAGTTGGTGATGCCATAACCATCTCATCCTCTGTCGTCCCCTTCTCCTCCTGCCCTCAGTCTTTCCCAGAATCAGGGTCTTTTCAAATGAGTCAGCTCTTCGCATCAGGTGGCCAAAGTATTAGAGTTTCAGCTTCAACATCAGTCCTACCAATGAACACTCAGGACTGATCTCCTTTAGGATTTAGAATTTCCTTATGTGAACGCAAATAGTGTCTTATATAGTTATCAACTAGAATATAGATGAAGAAGCTCTAAGACAAATTCTTCTGTATTAAAAATAATTAAGATGTATATATCCTAAATTAAATTTTAATTTTTATAAAAGTGATATGTTTTGAGTACAAAAGCCATCAGGTACCTGTATCAAAGGAGAAAAACTCAGGCCAAAAGAGTTAAGGCTATAAAGAATCAACTATGACGCTGGTTCTATACACCAGCAGAGATTTAAATTTACTACTGGTTTTTGTTTGTGTATTTGGTTTGTTTTTAGTGCTCTGATTACAAATTTGCATGTTTTTTTCTCATGATTTGCCAGGTATGGTTTTATTTCAAATAAAATATTTTTCCTGAGCACATATATGGTGATGGAACAGAAATGTAAGTAGGTGTAGCATAATAAATTGGGATAAAGGCTTTAAAGTAAATGTGAAATTCAGTAACAGAAAATAATGAGGACACAAGGAAATGTTTCTTTGAAGATATAAAATTTAAGATGAGGACTGAAATATAAGAATGAAGGTCATGTCATTGAATAAAAAAAGATTAGAAGAAAGATTTGGGAATATGGGGATTGTTTATTATATATATATTTATGTGTGTGTGTGTGTATATATATATATATATATATATATATATAACTTATTATTAAAATCCTTCTACACTAATAAAATGATGAGAATGAACAAACCCCAAAATATATATAAGATACAAAGTAAGGAGGACAGAGGGCAAAGGTGTGGTATCGAGGAACCAGGACACTGAAGTATGTGGAGAAAAATAGAACTTGAAGCAATATTCATGAAGTAGGAAAAGAAAGAGGAATTAGTGAGGACATTCCAGCCCGAGGGAATACGTTGCAAGCAGATGTTTTTCAGTCAATTCTAACAAATAGCGCTGAAAGATCAAAATCTTCTAAAGACTGAGAAGTGGGCATTGTATTGTGTTGGCCAAAAAGTTCATTCCAAATTTCTATAAGATGTTAAGGAAAAAAACAGAATAAACTTTTTGGCAAATAAAGCATTCAGCCTTGGCCAAGAGAGCAGTCTACTCAGGGTGGTCATGAGGAGCATAGCTGATGTGCTGGAAAAATGATGTCCGCTATTTATTTTACAGGGCCTCTGCCTTTTCTCATTTCTGAAAGCTCCCCATTTTCCCCCAAGACTTCTTAAATTCTAGCTGTTAGGACACTGAAGTATGTGGAGAAAAATAGAACTTGAAGCAATATTCATGAAGTAGGAAAAGAAAGAGGAATTAGTGAGGACATTCCAGCCCGAGGGAATACGTTGCAAGCAGATGTTTTTCAGTCAATTCTAACAAATAGCGCTGAAAGATCAAAATCTTCTAAAGACTGAGAAGTGGGCATTGTATTGTGTTGGCCAAAAAGTTCATTCCAAATTTCTATAAGATGTTAAGGAAAAAAACAGAATAAACTTTTTGGCAAATAAAGCATTCAGCCTTGGCCAAGAGAGCAGTCTACTCAGGGTGGTCATGAGGAGCATAGCTGATGTGCTGGAAAAATGATGTCCGCTATTTATTTTACAGGGCCTCTGCCTTTTCTCATTTCTGAAAGCTCCCCATTTTCCCCCAAGACTTCTTAAATTCTAGCTGTTTTATGCCAAATTATCTCTATTGCTTAAAAGGAGAAACTCTGACCTTCTAAAACAACTGTTACAGGAAGTTTAAGGATAAGAGAGATGATGATGATATACTAAGAATGGTGAAACATTTTATTTTTGTTTTTAGCTATTAATGGAAATTGTGTTCTCACAGAACAGAGAATAATGAAGAATTATACTCCCTGTGATGATGCAGTAGAGTTTATGGAGAGCATTGGTAGAAGAATTAAGCCTTAAGTGGAGAAAGATTTGTAGCAAGGATGTTTTAGACTAGAGAACATCAGATAACGATAGGCTTGGATGAGTAATACTTAGGTTTTCTGGTCTGGGCAAATAGGAAGATCTGGTGGATAGTCTCATCTTCTTTGTGACGTAAGAGATAGGATTTGGCTTGAGGAATGATAGAGAAAAGTTTTAAACAGACTGCAGAGAATTGACAAGGAAGATACTAGAAACAATTACCCAGATTGCCTCAAGAATTTTGAGAACCTTCAAAAGTTACAAACAGACTTGGTTTTGGCCCCAGTACACAAATCCTGTGTTTTTCTATAACTTTATAGACATCTAACAGCACATGAATAAAGACAAGCTTTAAGATCTGGTATCTGGGTTTCTTTTGTATAATTTATAGATTTTCAATTCATTTAAAAGTGTGTGTAAAAAATGAATTTTGAAATATTTTCACCATGTTGATGAAATGTTATAGATAAATGTTATACCTATCTTTCCCTAAATTCTAAATATTAAATTACTCTTATCTATCAAAAAAATCCAGATAGTAGTTCTTAAAACAGATTATATTAACTGCTGTATCAGAGCTTCTCTTGGAATTTCAGACTGGTTATTGCTGTTTATTTGGTTTTTGTTTGTTTTCTTTTAGAGTAATATAGCTTCCCTCCCTTTTAAAATTAAAGAAAATAAACTGCAAAATTTCTCACGTCCTATAGGGCTCTCTCACTTGATAAATGGTAAAGAATCCACCTGCAATCTAGGAGACCTGAGTTTAATCCTTGGATTGGGAAGATCCCATGGAGAAGGGAATGGCTATCCACTCCAGTATACTGGCTTGGAGAATTCCATGGACAGAGGAGCCTGGCAGGCTATAGTCCACAGGGTTGCAAAGAGTCAAACACAACTGAGCAACTTTCACACATATAAAGATCTCTCACTTGGTAAACTATTTTAACACAGATATTTATTTATTCATTTTTTTAAACAGTGATTAAATCAGTGTTTATTCTGACAATGATTATTCCCTTAAACTAATAAATATATCTAGCAGGATTCATTATCTAAATTTATTCCATGCAAAATGTAAGCAAGTAGAGAGTTTGTTGCATAATGAAATAAAGCCTGAGGGCTTGAGTTTAGTGGTTTCTTTTACCATTGAATCAATATTCAACTTGAGGCATTTTTTCAGCTTTTGGTAAATTTCCTAATCCATAAAATGGAGTGGTTAAGACTGATTTGCTTTAAAGTTTTTCTAAATAACTACTAAGAAAATGTTATAGAACAGTTTTAAATTATAATGTTGACTGTTGTGTGGCAGGTGTTTAATAGCTAAATTAACTAAAATCTTCAATAATACATAGCATAAACACTTGGTATTTAGGAGAAAATATAACTGATATTTTTCTTTAGTGTTTAATGTCATTAATTTTTTGAGCAATTCAGAATCCATGACTGAAGATATTAGACCAAGTATTTGGTTTAATATTGAGTATATAATGTTTGAAGTAAGAAACATAAACTCTCTCTCTCCCATTACAAGAATCATTTCAGTTTAATTTGTTGTTCAGTTGCTAAGTTGTGTCCAACTCTTTGTGACCCCATGGACTACAGCATGCCAGGCTTCCCTGTCCTTCACTATCTCCCAGAGTTGGCTCAAATTCACATCCAGTAAGTCACTGATGCTATCCAACCATTTAAAAAAAAATAATTGAAGGATAATTGCTTTACAGAATTTTGTGATTTTCTGTCATACATCAACAAGAATTAGCCATAGGTATACACATTACTTTGCAACAAAGGTCCGTCTAGTCAAGGCTATGGTTTTTCCAGTAGTCACGTATGGGTGTGAGAGTTGGACTGTGAAGAAAGCTGAGCACCAAAGAATTGATGCTTTTGAACTGTGGTGTTGGAGAAGACTCTTGAGAGTCCCTTGGACTGCAGGGAGATCCAACCAGTCCATTCTAAAGAAGATCAGTCCTGGGTGTTCTTTGGAAGGAATGATGCTAAAGCTGAAACTTCAGTACTTTGGCCACCTCATGCAAAGAGCTGACTCATTGGAAAAGACTCTGATGCTGGGAGGGATTGGGGGCAGGAGGAGAAGGGGACGATCGAGGATGAGATGGTTGGATGGCATCACTGACTTGATAGAAATGAATTTGAATGAACTCCGGGAGTCGGTGATAGACAGGGAGGCCTGGCATGCTGTGATTCATGGGGAATAAAGAGTCAGACACGACTGAACGACTGAACTGAACTGACCTGATACCCATGTTCTCTCCCTTCCGAACCTCCCTTCCCACCCCACCCTTCAGGCTGTCACAGAGCCCCTGTTTTGAGTTCCCTGAGTCATACAGCAAATTATCATTAGCTATCTATTTTACATAAATGGGGAATAAAGAGTCAGACACGACTGAACGACTGAACTGAACTGACCTGATACCCATGTTCTCTCCCTTCCGAACCTCCCTTCCCACCCCACCCTTCAGGCTGTCACAGAGCCCCTGTTTTGAGTTCCCTGAGTCATACAGCAAATTATCATTAGCTATCTATTTTACATATGGTATTGTAAGTTTCCATGTTACTTTCTCCATACATCTCTCCTTTTCCTTCCTCCACTCCCACCATGTCCATAGGTCTGTTCTCTATGTCTCTTTCTCCATTGCTGCCCTGAAAATAAATTCATCAGCGCCATCTTTTTAGACTCCATATATATGTGTCAGTATATGATACTTATTTTTCTCTTTCTGACTTACTTCACTTTGTATAATAAGCTCTAGGTTCGTCCACCTCATTAGAACAGATTCAAGTGTGTTCCTTCTATGGCTGAGTAGTATTCCACTGTACATATATACAGTGGAACATATATGTACCACAGTTCCTTTATCCATTCATCTGTTGATGGACATGTAGATTGCTTTCATTTTCTAGCTATTGTAGATAGTGCTGCAATGAATATTGGGGTACATGTGCCTTTTTGAACTTTGGTTTCTTCATGGTATATTCCTAGGAGTGAGATTGCTGGGTCAATGGTGGTTTTATTCCTAGCTTTTTAAGGAATCTCCTTACCATCTTCCATAGTGGCTGTATCAGTTTACATTTCCACCAGCAATGCGAGAGTGTTCCCTTTTCCCCACACACTCTCCCGCATTTATTGTTTGTAGACTTTTTGATGGTAGCCATTCTGCCTGATGTGAGGTGGTATCTCATTGTAGTTTTGATTTGCATTTCTCTAATAATGTGATGTTGAGCATCTTTTCATGTGCTTGTTAGCCATTTTGGAGAAATGTCTCTTCAGGTTCCTTTCCCACTTTATTGTTGGGTTTGTTTGCTTTTATGATATTGAGTTGTATGAGCTGCTTGTATATTTTGGAAATTAATTTCTTTTCAGTTGTTTCCTTGGCTATTGTTTTCTCCCATTCTGAGGGTTGTCTATTCACCTTGTTTGTAGTTTCCTTTGCTCTGCAAAAGCTTTTAAATTTAATCAGGTCCCACTTGTTTATTTTGTTTTTATTTGCATTACTCTAGGAAGTAGGTCATAGAAGATCTTGCTTTGACTTATGCCTTCGAGTGTTCTATGTTTTCTTCCAAGAGTTTTATAATTTCTGGTCTTACATTTAGGTCTTTAATCTATTTTGAGTTTATATTTGTATATGGTGTTACAAAGTTTTCTAATTTCATTTTTTTTTTACATGTAGCTGTCTAGGTTTCCCAGCACCACTTTTTGAAGAGGTTCTTTCCCCATTGTATATCTTTGCTTCCTTTGTCAAAACTAAGGTACCCATAGGTGCATGGGTTTATCTGTGGGTTCTCGATCTTGTTCCATTGGTCTATATCTCTGTTTTTGTTCTGGTACAATACTGTCTTGATGACTATATCTTTGTACTATAGTCTGAAGACAGGAAGGTTGGTTCCTCCAGCTCCATTCTTTCTCAAAACCATTTTGGCTATTTGGGGCCCTTTGTCTTTCCCTACAAATTTTTTTGTTCTACTTCTGTGAAAAATGCCATTGGTAATTTGATAGGGATCACATTGAATCTGTAGATTGCATTTGCTAACATAGTCATTTAGACAATATTGATTCTTCCTATCTAAGAACAGGGAATATATCTTCAACTGTTTATGTCATCTTTGATTTCTTTCATCAGTGTCTTATAATTCTCTACATACAGGTCTTTTTTTCTCCTTAGATAGGTTTACTTCAAAATATTTTATTTACTTATTTATTTTTGGTGCAATTGTGAATGGGATTGATTCCTTAATTTCTCACCCATTCCAGTCCATTTTAGTTCCCTGATTCCTAGAATATCAACGTTCAC
>SJYC01040917.1:0-10086 GCA_006408675.1 Madoqua kirkii
CTACATACAGGTCTTTTTTTCTCCTTAGATAGGTTTACTTCAAAATATTTTATTTACTTATTTATTTTTGGTGCAATTGTGAATGGGATTGATTCCTTAATTTCTCACCCATTCCAGTCCATTTTAGTTCCCTGATTCCTAGAATATCAACGTTCACTTTTGCCATCTCTTTTTTGACCATTTCCAATTTGCCTTGATTCACGGACCTGACATTCCAGGTTCCTATGCAATATTGCCCTTTACAGCATCAGACCTTGCTTCTATCCCCAGTGACATCCACACCTGAGTATTGTTTTTGCTTTGGCTCCATCCCTTCATTCTTTCTGGAGTTATTTCTCCACTCCAGTAAGATCTCCAGTAGCATATTGGGTATCTACTGACCTGGGGAGTTCTTCTTTCAGTATCCTATCATTTTGCCTTTTCATACTATTCATGGGGTTCTCAAGGCAAGAATACTGAAGTGGTTTGCCATTCTCTTCTCCAGTGGACCACATTCTGTCAGACCTCTCCACCATGACCTGTCCGCCTCCCGTCTTAGGTTGCCCCGCGGGCATGGCTTAGTTTCACTGAGTTAGAGAAGGCTGTGGTCCTAGTGTGATTAGATTGACTAGTTTTCTGTGAGTATGGTTTCAGTATGTCTGCCCTCTGATGCCCTCTTCCAAAACTTACCATCTTACTTGGATTTCTCTTACCTTGGACATGGGGTATTTCTTCATGGCTGCTCGAGCAAAGCAGCCACTGCTCCTTACCTTGGAGGTTATCCATTTTATTAGCATATAGTTGCTCATAACATTCTCTCATGATCCTTTGTATTTTTGTGTCGTCTCTCCTTTTCCATTTCTAATTTTGTTGATTTGATTTTTCTCCATTTTTCTTGGTGAGTCTGGCTAGTGGTTTGTCAATTTTGTTTATCTTCTCAAAGAACCAGCTTTTAGTTGTATTAATCTTTGGTGTTGTTTCCTTCATTTTTTTTCCATTTATTTCTGCTCTAATTTTTATGATTTATTTCCTTCTTCTGACTTTGGTTTTTTTGGTTGCTGTTGTTCTTTTTCCAGCTGCTTTAGATGTAGAGTTAGGTTGTCTAGTCAATGCTTTTCTTGTTTCCTGAGGTATCATCACTATAAACTTCCCTCTTAGAACTTCTTTTGCTGAATCCCTTAGGTTTTGGGTCATCGTACTTTCATTGTCATTTGTTTCTAGGAGTATTTTGATTATCTTTCTTATTTCCTCAGTAACCTTTTTGTTATTTAGCAATGTATTTTTTAATCTTCATGAGGCTTTTTTTTCAGTTTTTTTCCCCCTGTAGTTGATAATTACTCTCACATTATTGTGGTCAGATAAGATATTTGATACAATTTCCATTTTCTTAAATTTACTGAGGCTTGTTCTGTGGCCTGAGATGTGGTCTGTCCTGGAGAATGTTCCATGTGCACTTGAGAAGAAAATATATTCGTTTGCATTTGGATGGAATGTCCTGAAGATATCAGTTAGGTCCACTTGGTTTAATGTTTCATTTAAGATTTGTGTATCCTTATTGATTCTTTGTTTTGATGATGTATCTATCTGGCTTTCGAAAGCCAGAGTGGCTATCCTTATTTCAGACAAAATAGACTTTAAAATAAAGAATATTATAAGAGACAAAGAAGGACACTACATAATAATCATGGGATCAATCCAAGCAGAATGTATAACAAATTTATAATATGTATGCACCCAACATAGGAGCACCTCAATACATAAGGGATACGCTAACAGACATAAGAGTGTAAATGGATAGCAACACAATAATAGTCGACGGCTTTAATACCCCTCTTACACCAATGGATCTAGATCTGAAATTGGAGAAGGAAATGGCAACCCACTCCAGTGTTCTTGCCTAGAGAACCCCAGGGACAGGGGAGCCTTGTGGGCTGCCATCTCTGGTGTTGCACGGAGTCGGATATGCTGAAGAGACTTGGCAGCAGCAGCAGCAGGTCTGAAATGGGTCTCGTGTTGGCAGCATATATATGGGTCTTGTTTTTGTATCCATTCAGTCATTCTGTATCTTTTGGTTGGTGCAATTAGTCCATTTACATTTAAGGTAATTACTGACACATATCTGCCTGTTGGCATTTTCTTGATTGTTTTGGATTTGTTTTTATAGGTCTTTCCTTTCTCTTGTATTTACTGGCTATGTAAATCCTTTAGTATTTGTTGCAAGGTTGGTTTGGTGGTGCTGAATTCTCTTATCTTCTGCTTGTCTGTAAGGCTTTTGATTTCTCCATCAATTTTGAGTGAGATCTTTGCTATATATAGTAATCTTGGTTGTACATTTTTCTCTTTCAGTACTTTAAATATATCCTGCAATTCCCTTCTGGCCTGCAGAATTTCTGCAAAAATATCCACTTTAATCATATGGGTTTTCCATTGTATGTTACCTGTTGCTTTTCCTTTGCTGCTTTTAATATTCTTTCTTTATGCTTAATCTCTATTGGCTTGATTAATATGATCTCAATGTGTTCTTCCTTGGGTTTATGCTGTAAGGGACTCTCTGTGCTTCTTGGACTTGATTATTTCCTTTCCCATGTTGGGGAAATTGTCAGCTATACTGTCTCAGAATTTTTTGAAAGTGCCTTTCTTTTTTAATTCTTCCTTGGGACCCCTATAACTCGAATGTTGGTGTGTTTTATATTGTCCTAAAGGTCTCTGAGACTATCCTCAGATCTTTTCATTCCTTTCCCTTTATTCTGCTCTTCAACAATTATTTCTACCATTCTATCCTCCAGCTCACATATCTCTTCCTCTGCCTCAGTTATTCTGCTATTGGTTCCTTCTAGAGTATTTTTAATTTCAGTAATTGTGTTATTCATCTCTGTTTGCTTATTCTTTATTTCTTCTATGTCCTTAGTGATTGTATTAACTGTGTTAAATGTTCCTTGCATTTTCTCCATTCTGTTTTCAAGTCTTTGAAACATATTTACTATCATTATCTGAATTCTCTTTCAGGGAGATTGCTTAGTTCCTCTTCATTTATTTGGTCCTGTGAGTTTTTGCCTTGCTCTTTCATTTGTGCTGTATTTCTCTGTCTTTTCATCATTTTCCTAATACATTGCCCTTTCCAGAATTACATATGAGTGAATGATCTGAATTTCTGAACCTTATCATTTTCCTTTTATTTGAAGAACTTTTAACATTTCTTATAAGGCAGGGCCACTGTTGAGAAATAGCTAGAGCTTTTGTTTGTCTGATACATTTTGTATTTCTTCATTTTTGAAGGTTACTACTACTACAGGTTGTAGTAGATGTTGCAGTAGCAGGTTACTATTACTATCACAGGTTCTAGGTTGGTGAGATGTTTTTCATTTAACAGCAAATATTTCATTCCACTCTATTCCTGCTTGCATGGTTTCTGATGAGAAGTCTAATGTAATTTCTGACTTTGTTCCCCTGTGTTTGCCTCACTAACATGCTCCTCCTCACTCCACCCCTCTGGCTTCTTTCAGATTTGTCTTTATCTTTAATTTCCTGCAAATTAAACACAATACTCCTCCTGTAGCTTTTTAGTGTTTATCCTGCTGGGTGTTCCCTGAGTTTTTTTAGGTCTGTGGTTTGGTTATTGTTATGATCATTATTATTATTTTTAATTCTTGGCTATTATTACTTCAAATATTTCTTCAGCTCCTTTTCTTTTTTTTCCTTTTGATATTTGTGCTGTGCATGGGTTATGCCTTCTGTACTTGCCCCCCAGGTTTTGATATCCTTTTCCATTGTTTCATTCCTTCTTCCCTTTGCATTTCAGTTTTGGAAGTTTTATAGACGCTTTTCTAAGCACTGATTCTTTTCTCAGCCATTTCCAATCTATTGATGAGCCAAATCAAGACATTCTTCATTTATTTTATAGTGTTTTGTTTTCTAATATTTCCTTTTGATTCCTTCTTAGAGTTCCCATCTTTCCCTTATATTAACTGTCTCTTCTTATATATCACATTTTTTTCTTTAGATTCTTTAACATTTTAATCATAGTAATGTAAAACGCACTGTCTGATAATTCCAAAATCTATGTCTTTCATGAATCTGTTTCTGATGCTTCCTTTGTCTCAAAATATGGTGTTTTTTTCCTTCTTTGTCATATGCTTTTTAATTTACTTTTTGTTGAAAAAGAACACAATGTTTTGGGTAACAGAAACTGAGGAATTATTTCTTTGATCTATCGACTTTTCTTTACCCCTCCTGCCACAACTTTGCACCATATCTTAGTGTTCACTGTTAAATCCAATGCCCCCTTACTCATTTGCTCATACTTCAACCATTATTGACTAAAAATGTAACTCTGATTTTATACTCTGATTAAAACCACTAAATGTGAACTTCTGCTTATTGTTGATGTGTAGAAAGTTATCATGCCCATTGTGTACAAGAGAAGCTGAGTAAATGGTAGAAATGAAAAATCATACTTTTAAAAAACATGTTATATTTGGAAATATAAAATAACAAAATTCTAGTATTAATAAGACTTCTCAGAAGAAAAGAGATCTGCAACTACATTCATCCTGGTGGAATGGAAGATTAGGAATTAAACACCCTAGATGGAGTTGCTGCTGCTGCTAAGTTGCTTCAGTCGTGTCCGACTCGGTACAACCCCATAGACAGCAGCCCACCAGGCTCCCCCATCTCTGGGATTCTCCAGGCAAGAACACTGGAGTGGGTTTCCATTTCCTTCTCCAATGGATGAAAGTGAAAAGTGAAAGTGAAGTCACTCAGTTGTGTCCGACTCGTAGCAACCCCATGGACTGCAGCCTACCAGGCTCCTCCATCCATAGGATTTTCCAAGTACTGCAGTGGGGTGCCATCACCTTCCCCGAGATGGAGTTAAACAGAAACTAGCAGTAACTTTAACAATTTTTTATGGATGCACATGGCTTTGCATGATGTGTTAGAACACCATAGATCTCCAGCCTGAGTCAGTCTGCAGTCCTTGCTATCACCTCTTTCCCACAAGAGTGGAGACGGATGGTAAAGCCAGAAGCAGGAGAAATGAAAGAGCTCCCTTTGAAGTACTCTGGGCCTTGAGCTCATGCACTGCAGTGGCCCTCCATAATCTGCAAGTAGGGTTGCAGTACAGCGTGTCCCCTACATACTGATGAGTTCTGAGAGCATGTTCGTAAGTGCAATTTATAAGTCCAATAAAGTTAGCCTCGGTACCCAACTAACACAGTTGACTACATCCTGCTGCTTTCACTCTTACTTCCAGACATCTTGGACTTGACATAAAGATACTGCACTACTGTACTCCATAGAATACTGTCCAGTAAAGCACACAAAAACATAACTGCTTGTGGAAGAGACACACACGTGACAGTGTACACCCAGACACATCAACTAACTTACGTGACTGAGCATGCAAATGCACATTCACAGCTTTGACAGTTTGTAACTTGAAGGATCATATATAGTGGACTTAGTGTACAGGAAATGGGGAACACAGAGAAATCCCCAACAACCGAAGGCCTGTAGTCACACTACAAAGAAACATAAAAGATCTCCCACAGATTGGAAAGCTACAGTTAGACTGAAAAACAAGGAATATTTTGAAGTGTTACTAATATTAGATTCCAGACTCCCTAAGGAAAGATCCTAATCCCATCTTCAAAGTATTGGGTTGGCCAAAAAGTTTGTTTGGGTTTTTCCATAAGGTATTATGGAACCCATTATCTGAAACATTTAGTACCTTTGTAATTTTACAAAAGTTGTAGCAAAGCCAGGATCTACTTCCAATACTAGATTGACTCAGCTCCCAAATGATCAGCCTGAGGTAAGAAAGAATATGTCTTCCTGTGTGGGTAAATATTATTATTATTGGTCTATACCAGGTATCAACAAATTAGGGTTTCTGGACAGTTTTAGTATCACCTATTGGCTAAGAAGTGTTTTATAATAATTTTATAATAATGTTTTATGAGATACAAAGAAGAAAATTCAGATCTCAGTGTCTATAAGGATTTTTTCATGTTTAGTCACTGATTCATTTGCATATTATTTCTGACTGCTTTTGTACTATAATAGCAAGTGCAGCAGTAATGTAGATCACATGACCTGTAAAGCTCAAACTATTTGTTATTTGATGCTTCACAGAAAAAGTTTCCCAAACACTGGTATTTACTGTTTTTAAATATTATGTCTGGTATAAAATTTTAAAATATTACAGGATATGATGGGAATCAAGAAAGTAAGACATTTTATAAAGATGGGAAATGATAAATAAAAGTGTATCAGGAGACCAAGGTCCAGAAGATGCTATTTCTTTCTTTCTCTCTCTCTGAGACAAAGACCTGAAAATAACTCTGCTGTAGTTGTAAAAGTGGACAGCCATTAGCACATAGGAAATTTCATTAGAGAGAGATGGAAATGGCAAAAAAAGGGAAATGCTAAACATAAAAAATAAAGTATCAGAAATGAAGAATTCATTAGATTCACTAAAAGCAGTCTCAAAAGAATCAATGAATTTGATGAAAGGTCAGTAGGAAGGATCCAAATTGAATCACAAATAGGAAAAAAAAACACAAAGAAATGCAATGAGAGCACATTTGGCATCTGTATGTCTGTATGATAACATCAAAGGGTCTTTTTTTTTTCCTGTTGTCTAAAGAAACAGATTTTATTTTTTATTAATTTTTATTGGAGTATATGACCAATCTAGATAGCATATTAAAAAGCAGAGACATTACTTTGCTGACAAAGGTCCATCTGGTCAAATCTATGGTTTTTCTAGTAGTCACGTATAGATGTGAGAGTTGGACCATAAAGAAAGCTGAGCACCAGAAAAATATGCTTTTGAACTGTGGTGTTGGAGAAGACTCTGGAGAGTCCCTAGGACTGCAAGGAGATCAAAGCAGTCTGTCTTAAAGGAAATCATTCCTGAATATTCATTGAAAAGACTGATGCTAAAGCTGAAACTCCAATATTTTGGCCACCTGATGGGAAGAACTGACTCCTTGGAAAAGATCCTGATGTTGGGAAAGATTGAAGGCAGGAGGAGAAGGGGATGACAAAGGATGAGATGGTTGGATGGCATTGATGATCATGAGTTTGAGCAAGCTCTGGGAGTTGGTGATGGACAGGGAAGCCTGGCTTGCTGCAGTCTGTGGTGTTGCAAAGAGTCGGACATGACTGAATGACTGAACTGAGCTTATAGTTGATTTACTATGTTGTGTTTCTGCTGTACAGTAAGATGAATCAGCTATATGTATACATGTATCTTCTCTTTTTTAAAATTTCCTTCCCATTTAAGTCACCACAGAGCATTGAGTAGAGTTGTGTCTTATGTTGTTGTTTCTCTTTAATTATCTATTTTATACGTAGTAGTCTATACTTGTCAATCTCAGTCTCTCACTGCGTCCAATCCCTTGTCTCTCCACCTTGGTATAGATACCTCTGATCTTACATCTGTGTCTCCATTTCTACTTTGCAAACAGGATCATCCATATCCTTCTTCTAGATTCCACATACATGCCTTACTATATGATATTTGATTTTCTCTCTCTGACCTGTGTTAATAAGAATAATTGGAGTCCCAAAAGGAGAGGAGACAGTGAGTGAGGTAAGAAAAGAATATCTGCAGTGACACTGGCTGAGAATCTTTGAAAACTGATCTTTTAATTCACTCATCGAAAGAAAAAAAAAACTCAAAGAACCTGAAACAGGATAAAGAAAGGGGGAAAAAAAAGTCTGAACACATCATGTTTAAACAGCTGAAGCAAAACATAAAACATTAAAAGTAGCCAGAAGAAAGCAGGCACACATATACCCTAGAACAGTGATAATAGTAAGTGGGTAGCTTCTCAGCACAGAAGGAGGGGGCCAGAAGACAAGGGAGAAGAGATTGAATGTGTTAAATGGAGGGAAAGCCCTGTCCCTCGAAAAGTCCACATCCAATTAGGAAAAGCCACCAGCAGCGGCAGAACAGCCACTTCTCTCTGCTTTGCTTCCGCCAGTGCCTCTGTGCATTGTGTGTTAGTCACTCAGTGGGGTCCGACTCTTTGTGACCCTATGGACCATACTCTGTCCATTCACAGCAAAATGGTTGCTGGCAAGAGAGCTTTGAAAGTATGATTTGGGGAGAGCAGCCTCCCTAAAATAAAACAGATCACAGAGGAGATGAAATGAATCATGAGACAGCACAGGCAAATAGCCGGGGCTGTTCACGGTCTGGGTGGGAGGAATTAGGAATGATCCATGTAGTTACTTTCTTAATGGGTTTTGCTCAACGTTTAGTGGCTGGCAGCCAAATGACACTTTGTTTTATTGTGCGGTCACCCTTGCTGTTGTCTGTTTAGGTACTGAAACATGTATACTATCATATAAGAAATAAAGTGCCAGTCTATGTTCAATACAGGATACAGGATGCTTGGGGCTGGTGTATGGCATGATCCGGGGAGATGGTGTGGGGTGGGAGGTGGGAGGGGGCTTCGGCATTGGGAGCTCATGTACACCTGTGGCTGATTCATGTCAATGTATGGCAAAACTACTACAGTATTGTAAAGTAGAATAAAGTATTAAAAAAAAAAAAGACATTCTGTTTTTGGAGGAGGTGCCTTGCTGCAGTTTCTGTAGTTACATATCTGGATATCTGTGGAGCATGTCTTACCTCACCTCCAGTCTGGGTTTAGCAGGCTTGCAGGCAATCATAGAGGTCATGGGTATTGAAGTCCACTTACTGGTTTTTCATGGTTGTCTGCCAGCTGAGTGCGATCATCAAAAATATCTCAGGAGTGCAAGAAAGTCTTTTATTTTAGCTAATACTGTGCTAAATCCAAACTCACAAGCATTGTAGATAATTATCATACTTTAATCATAGATAGGACATTAAGACATGAATTTTGTTAAGGCTACTGAAATAAATCACTCTGTTTTTGAAAGGAGCAAATCCAACCCTTTAGATATTAACCGTATTTGTTGCAAGCTCTAGATATATTTATACCTTTTATTTTCCTAATTAAAATAAACTATTTGCTATGTCAAAAGTTGAAAGCAAAGATTTAAGAGTAGAAATCACTGGTCTGGACTATTAATGTGAACACCAGGAGAAGGATAAGAGGAAAAAGTCGACAAGTGAAATCAAATCAAAGAAAGTTATATGGAATAGTTCTAACTCATTTACAGGCTGCCTCACATTCAGTGAACCTGTGTAATTTTTTTTTTTTTTCCCTGAAGACAAGTGGCCATCTAAGTTTGGGATTTAAAGGTTGAAAAATTGACCCGGTGGTTTCAAACTGAATTTAAAGTGGTACCTATGTAATAGCAAATTGAGCAGGTGTTACATCTGACAGATGTGACAGTTACTGTCAGATGTAAGAATATTTTACCTCTGTGATCAACAGAGTCTTATATAATTCTTATTTTGAAGGCTGTTATTCAAACCACTTATTTTGAAGTTACATAAATTAATTTGCACTAGTGTGTGTGTGCTTGGTTGCAGTCAGTTGTGTCTGACTCTTTGTGACCTTTTGGACTGTAACCCTCCAGGCTCCACTGTCCATGGGATTTAGTCCTAGTTAAAAGACTTTGCATAAGTTTAATAAGGTAAACTTACACAATTAAGTAGCCAGTTAGTGACATAAGGTGAAAATAATGATTTCTTTTAAAAATCAATGGAGTGAGGCTTATAAGGTTATTTAGCTTTACTTGAACCCATAATATAGCTGAATACAGGACTTAATTATAGATTATTTAAAATATGAAGGAAAATGTCAGAATTAGATACTAAAAAAGAATTTCACTTAAAAATAAGATTTCCACATTTACTATTTAGATG
Organism: Madoqua kirkii; assembly: GCA_006408675.1. Lineage (NCBI taxonomy): Eukaryota > Metazoa > Chordata > Mammalia > Artiodactyla > Bovidae > Madoqua > Madoqua kirkii. Next base: position 9,791 of record SJYC01040917.1, read on the forward strand.
AGGCATATCTTGAAATAAAAGGACAATTTAACAGAACACAAGAAAAGAAGATGGAAACATTGATTCAGTTTTTCATCTGTCCCTTTCCAGCTTTTCATCTGTCTCTTTCCAGGTCTGATGCTAGGAGATGCTTTGGATTGTAAAACTGGTGATAATAAAACTGTCCTATTTATCCAAGAGGGTTGTTTTGATGCCGGAGTCCAACTCCAGCAGCCAGGGATTCAACCTGAAGAGCTGAACAGTGTCAGTGAATGAGACAGCCTTTCATTTTTCTATGGACTGCTTGTTTATTCCAA